>CM053031.1:44890569-44955784 GCA_028564925.1 Lithobates sylvaticus
TAAACAGAGAATCGCCCGCCGTTCCCGAAAATGTCAAGGTTATGGCAGCTAGCTGCTGCCATAACCCCGGTATTTAGTGTCAAAGTACCGACATACGGGCATGGCGATTTGCGTGAAGTGGTTAAAAAACTAATTTGTAATGAAACTAATTACAAATGTCTAGTTCAGATACAGTTTAGTTCTGCTTTATGTTTGTTTTTTAAATCTGCATGGAGTTCAACTGGATTGAATGAGATACTGATTGGATGATGAGGAAAATTACGTGCATTGTTTGCTCATAGTTGTTTTCAGTTTGTGATCATAATGTGCAGAAATTATATATGAATAAATTATTTCATAAATTTTTCATTATCTATTTTTCTTCCAATAATGTTCAATAATTGTGATGGTAATGTGTGTGGCCACAGTAAGTATCTTTCGGCCTCTTAGTGAACACCTGTCTCTGAGTTATTGGTCTCACCGTCCTTTTCACAACCATTTTACTTTACTAATAAACTTTTTAACAGCTTAACACAACTTGGGCCGATGAACTTGACACACAACACATCCCCTCCTGGGCCACAGTGACAGTCTCTCTCCAAGACAAGCGGCCCCTCCAGTCCACTCCAGTCTAAACTTTTTAACAGCTTAACACAACTTGGGCCGATGGTGCTTATGAAAACAAGGATGCTTTCTACAGCCGCAGACAGTATATCAACCCAACAGCTGCGCTGCCCTTGTAAAAGATACAATTATTTGTTTTCTGCACAAGTGGCATCCACACTCTGGTGGAACTAATGACCCTTTTACTGTTTTAGTTGGGGGTTTTACGAGCAGTCTGTAAACTTCAAGGTGATATTGTGTGTTTATTTAGGTGTGCGTTTTTAGGAGGATTCTAAGTTTTGCAGAACCAGTTTCTTCAATAAATTTATACTGAGGAACTGCGTAATTTCGAAGGAGTGCCTAGGAACATGCATTGCAATGCAAAAATCAAGAAGAAATGTTTATACAGTGCATACAGGAAGTATTCGCAGTGCTTTATTTTTTCCAAATTTTGTTATGTTACAGCCTTATTCCAAAATGGATTAAATTTTATTATTTTCCTCAAAATTCTTTAAAAAATACCCCATAATGACAACGTGAAAGAAATTTGTTTGAAATCTTTGCAAATTTATTAAAAATAAAATAAAAAATGTACATAAGTATTCACAGCCTTTGCTCGATACTTGGTTGAAGCAACTTTGGCACCAATTACAGCTTCAAGAATTTTTGAGTATGATGCTACAAGCTTGGCACACCTATTTTTGGGCAGTTTCTTCCATTATTCTTAGCAGGACCTCTCAAGCTCCATCAGGTTGGATGGGGAGCGTCTGTGCACAGTCATTTTCAGATCTGTCCAGAGATGTTCAATCGGATTCAAGTCTGAGCTCTGGCTGGGCATTCCAACATTCACAGAGTTGTCCCCTAGCAACTTCTTTGTTATCTTGGCTGTGTGCTTAGGGTCGTTGTCTTGTTGGAGGATGAACCTTCGCCCTAGTCTGAGGTCCAGAGTGCTCTGGAGCAGGTTTTTCATCAAGGATGTCTCTGTACATTGCTGCATTCATTCATCTTTCCCTCGATCCTGTCTAGTCTCCCAGTTCCTGTCGCGGAAAAACATCCCCACAACATGATGCTGCCACCACCATGCTTCACTGTAGGGATGGTATTGACCAGGTAATGAGCGGTGCCTGGTTTCCTACAGACATGATGCTTGCCATTCAGGCCAAGTTCAATCTTTGTTTCAGAATTTTGTTTCTCATGGTCTGAGAGTCATTCAGGTGCCAATTGGCAAACTCCATGTGGGCTGTCATGTGCCTTTTACTGAGGTGTGGCTTCCATCCGGCCACTCTACCATACAGGCCTTATTGGTGTTCTACAAACAATACCCCATAATTAACAACGTGACAAAAATTTTTTTAAATGTTTGCAAATTTATTTAAAATAAAAAATGAAAATAAAATCACATGTACATAAGTTTTTACAGCCTTTGCCTTGACACTCAAATTGAGCTCAGGTCAATCCTGTTTCCACTGATTATCCTTGAGATGTTCCTACAACTTTACCTGTGGTAAATTCAGTTGATTGGACATGATTTGGAAAGGCACACACCCGTCTATATATGGTCCCACAGTTAACAGTGCATGTAAGAACACAAACCAAGCCATGAAGTCCAAGGAATTGTCTGTGGACCTCCGAGACAGGATTGTATCGAGGCACAGATCTGGAGAAGGGTAGAGAAACATGTCTGCAGCATTGAAGGTCCCAATAAGCACAGTGGCCTCCATCCTCCATAAATTGAGGAAGTTTGGAACCACCAGGACGCTTCCTAGAGTGGGCCGCCCGGCCAAAGTGAGCGATCGGGGGAGAAGGGCCTTAGTCAGGGAGGTGACCAAGAACCTGATGGTCACTCTGACAGAGCTCCAGCATTTCTCTGTGGAGAGAGGAGAACCTTCCAGAAGAACAACCACCTCTGCAGAACTCCGCCAATCAGGCCTGTATGGTAGAGTAGCCAGATGGAAGCCACTCCTCAGTAAAAGGCATGACAGCCTGCCTGGAGTTTGCCAAAAGGCACCTGAAGGACTCTCAGACCATGAGAAACAAAATTCTCTGGTTTGATGAAACAAAGATTGAACTCTTTGGCCTGAATGGCAAGTATCATATCTGGAGGAAACCAGGCACCACTCATCACCTGGGCAATACCATCCCTACAGTTAAGCATGGTGGTGGCAGCATCATGCTGTGGGGATGTTATTCAGCGGCAGAAACTGGGAGACTATTTAGGATTAAGGGAAAGATGAATGAATGCAGCAACGATAATCCTGCCATTTTATAAAACTCTGGATAGGCCACATCTTGAGTACTCCATCCAGTTCTGGTCACCAGTCCTCAGAAGGGGGCTGGAACTGGAGAGAGTCCAAAGAAGGATAACGAAATTAATAGGGGCCTGGGCGACCTCTATTGGGAATGACTACAAGCACTAAATGTATTCTTGCTGGAGAAGCGACGCATGAGAGGGAACATGATAGCGATTTACAAATATCTCAATCGTGATCCCAGCATAGGAAAAAAACTATTCAGTATCAGGGAGTGTAAGAGGACACAGGGGCACACAATGAGATTGGAGGAGAATCGGTTTAACCGATCAAAAGCTGTGCAGGGGGTTTTTCACTGTCAGGGCAATAAGGCTGTGGAACTCTTCCACAATTGGTGGTGGCAGCGGGGAGTATGGATATTTTTAAAAGACTTTTGGATGTGCATCTTAAAGCGGAAGTAAACCTATCGATTTAACAGTTTAAAAAAAAAAGGCATGCCAGGAATGCTAACTGCACATTGGCTGTGCTCTCAACCAAACAGTCAAACCATCCAATGGCTGGTGTCATAACGGATCACATGTGCAGCACCGTGGCAGTTGAAGATTAAACAGAGGCAAAGATGGCAGCTTCCTTGGCTGAAAACGATAGGGAGGTTTACTTCCACTTTAAAGAACACAAATTACAGGGATATGGGAAATAATTATAGACACTGACACACGTACACCTACAAAGGTTGAACAGTATGGACTATTGTCTTTATTCAACCTTACCTACTATGTAACCATGTAATGTACAGAGACATCCTTGATGGAAAAACCTGCTTCAGAGCACTCTGGACCTCAGACTGGGGCAAAGGTTCATCTTCCAACAGGACAATGACCCTAAGCACACAGCAAGGGATCCAGGATAACACTGTGAATGTCGGAATGCCCAGCTGGAGCTCAGACTTAAATCCGATTGAACATCTCTGGAGATATCTGAAAATGGCTGTGCACTGAGGCTCATCATCCAACCTGATGGAGCTTGAGAGGTCCTGCAAAGAATAATAGGAGAAACTGCCCAAAAATAAGTGTGCCAAGCTTATAACATCATACTCAAAAAGACTTGAGGCTGTAATTGGTGCCAAAGTTGCTTCAACAAAGTATTAAGCTAACGCTGTGAATACTTATGTACATGTGATTTTATTTAGTTTTTTAATTTTAATAAATTTGCAAAGATTTCAAACAAACATGTTTGTGCACTGGTCCAAATCATTTGATGGAAGGGCGATTATGGTGTGGGATTGTTTTTCAGGGGTTGGGTTTGGCCCCTTAGTTCAAATAAAGGGAACTCTTAAGGCCTCAGCATACCAAGACATTTTGGACAATTTCATGCTCCCAACTTTGTGGGAACAGTTTAGGGGTGGCCCTTCCTGTTCCAACATGACTGCGCACCAGTGCACAAAGCAAGGTCCATAAAGACATGGATGATTGAGTTTGGGGTGGAGGAACTTGACTGGCCTGCACAGAGTCCTGATCTCAACCCGATAGAACACCTTTGGGATGAATTAGAGCGGAGACCGCAAGCCAGGCCTTCTGGTCCACATCAGTGCCTGACCTCACAAATGCGCTTCTGGAAGAATGCTCAAACATTCCCATAGACACACTCCTAAACCTTGTGGACAGCCTTCCCAGAAGAGTTGAAGTTGTTATGGCTGCAAAGGGTTGGCAAACTCAATATTGAACCCTACGGACTAAGACTGGGGATGCCAATAAAATTCATGTGTGTAGAAATGCAGGAGTCCCAATACTTTTGACAATATAGTGTATATATCAAGTTCAGTATTTGGGTTCTGACTCTGGTCCCATTGCTCTGTTCCACTAAGCGGACTGGTTGCATTGGGAGTGGCCCATGGTGGATCTGAACTACATTTATTGTAATGGTGTTCCCGATACAGACCGGCTTCATTTCCCACTTCTTTGTAGAACAGTGCTTCATTTTCCACACACTACATCTAAAGACGAAAAAAAAATCCAAACCCAAGTAAATAGCTGTCGTGACGCATTGATCCCCGAAAGCCGTGTCTTGCCTGCAGTTCTCTTGTAACCTTCAGCCCTTACAAAATACTGACTTTGCTGTCAGAGATATTTAAGCCAACTGTATAAATAAATCATTGAACAAAAACAAAATCCGCCAATACTCCGTCACGCAGGCGGTGTTCTCAGCGGAATGTAAATACAACTCTACAGACCACTTATAGAACAGTACCAGTTCTTCTCTTCCTTTACCAATTTATTTACCGTGCAGATATTGTATATACGGAATTCGGGCAACAAACAGCAATTGTTCCAGTCTATAAACTGCTCATCAGTCAAAGGGTCGCCAGCGTAAATAATGGTCATTTCTCTCAGTGTCAAACTGTGCAAATTTAACGTGATCTAAGTGTTGCTGCATGTGCTCGTCCCCCCCAGCTCGGAGACCTCATGAGCTGCTATAACATGGCTATATTCGAGGAAACATACTTCATCTGTTTTGTATTTCCTGCAGCCATCAATAGGAGCAGATCTCAGGCAAAGCTGATATCCGCACCCACCGAGTGATGGAAATCCCATTGGAACTGTAATTTTCTCTATGTGCCTGCAGGGCGAAACTGCGGCATCTCAAATAATACCACATTGAGTGCTAATGCTGTCTCGTCTTTGTGCTTTGTTGTTTTCTTATTCCCTTTTTTATATTTATGTGCCATGGAATTATAATAAAGCCCCTTCTTTTTCTAGATTGCACTAGAATGACTGAAGTTAATTGTCTTTATGGCCTTTCAAATTAAAGAGTGCTTGGACATGCAGTCTAGTTCTGTTACTGCTGAGTCTGACATCTGTAGGTTTGGTACACTCAGATGCTGGATACAGAACAGTCTGCCAGGGGAAGTCATTGAACTGAATGCCTTGGCGGGTCTGGGGAAGGAAGACACAATGCTAAATGGACTATGTAAACAAACCGCAACACCACTGAATCACGTGATTCTTGTAGAATCAACAAGTTTTATTGTTCACTCAGAATAGCAAATGTTCATAGTTCAGAGCATATTCCTCTGAGGTGTTTCTTTGATAGCAGCGCAGCCATTGGCTCCCGCCACTGTCAATCAAATCCAATGACCCGGGCGCCAGGGGGGCGGGGCTGAGTCCTGCATTCGGCATCTATGGACACCGAATGCTGGACTCGGGAGCGCGCCTGCAAGGTAACCCCCTCGGGAGAGCGCTTCTCCAAGGGGGTTATCTATTGCAGGGAGGAGCTGCAAGAGCTGCAGAGGGACCCCAGAAATGGATGTTCGGGGCCACTCTGTGCAAAACAAGCTGCACAGTGGAGGTAAGTATGACATGTTTGTTATTTAAAAAAAAATAAAAACGATCCTTTAGTATCACTTTAATCTCAGGTGCTTCTCCTTAAATGTAAATAATTGTGATCCCCCAAAGCTGTGAACTAGTGATAAATGATAAACGATGTTGTCAAGCAGATCGGTCAAGGGGGTACCCTTGACTACAGCTTTTGAGACAAAACATACACTATATTACCAAAAGTACTGGGATGCATGTCTTTACACACACATTAACTTTAATGGCATGCCAGGTCTTAGTCCATAGGGCTCAATGTTGATTTGGCCCATCCTTTGCAGCTATAACAGCTTAAACTCTTCTGGGAAGGCTTTCCACAAGGTTTAGGAGTGTGTCTATGAGAATGTTTAACCATTCTTCCAGAAGCGCATTTGTGAGGTCAGGCACTGATGTTGTACGAGAAGGCCTGACTCACGTTCTACACTTTAATTCATCCTAAACGTCAGTCAAGTTCCTCCACCCCAAACTCACTCAACCATGTCTTTATGGACCTTTCTTTGTGCACTGGTCCAAATTAATTGGTGGAGGGGGGATTATGGTGTGGGGTTGTTTTTCAGGGGTTGGGCTTGGCCCTTTAGTTTCAGTGAAGGGAACTCTTAAGACATCAGCATACCAAGACATTTTGGACAATTTCATGCTCCCAACTTTGTGGGAACAATTTGGGGGTGGCCCCTTCCTGTTCCAACATGACTGTGCACCAGTGCATAAACAAGTTCCATAAAGACATGGATGAGCGAGTTTGAGGTGGAGGAACCTGACTGGCCTCAACCCAGTACAACACCTTTGGTATGAATTAGAGAGGAGACCGTGAGCCAGGCCTTCTCATCCAAATCAGTGCCTAAAATAAATACAGTTTCAAAGATTTCAAACAAATTTGTTTGTGCACTGGTCCAAATCATTTGGTGGAGGGGGATTATGATGTGGGGTTGTTTTTCAGGGGTTGGGCTTAGCCCCTTAGTTCCAGTAAAGGGAACTCTTAAGGCATCAGCATACCAAGACATTTTTTGACAATTTCATGCTCCAACTTTGTGGGAACAGTTTGGGGATGGCCCCTTCCTGTTCCAACATGACTGTGCACCAGTGTACAATGCAAGGTCCATAAAGACATGGATAAGTGAGTTTGGGGTGGAAGAACTTGACTGATTTGCACAGAGTCCTGATCTCAACCCGATAGAACACCTTTGGGATAAATTAGAGCGGAGACTGTGAGCCAGGAATTCTGGTCCACATCAGTGCCTGACCTCACAAATGCGCTTCTGAAAGAATGGTCAAACATTCCCATAGATACACTCCTAAACCTTGTGGACAGCCTTCCCAGAAGATTTGAAGCTGTTTAAGCTAAAGGGTGGACCAACTCAATATTGATCCCTATGGACTAAGACTGGGATGCCATTAAAGTTCATGTACGTGTAAAGGCAGGCTTCCCAATACCTTTGGTAATATAGTGTATGTCAGGACGAGGCAGAGCCTGTGCTGACGTCACCAATGCCTGGAGCTGGCACCAGCGACGTTTTTAATGTTACGCGCGCTTACTCTTCCGGAGTTTTGTGAGTAGTTTTCAGTTGTTTTTTTTTTTAATTAAGCATTTGATGCTATCACACTATTGGAGTCACATTTTGTCTGGTCAAGTTTAACACAGAATAGGAAGGAGGAGTGGAGTCTTGCATCGGAATGCCGCCTGTGTTTTCTATGCCATAAGATCCTTGAAGCAAGAGCCATGCAGCTTCATGCCTTGTTAAACCACCTATAATATGGGGTCTAACGATCTGGTAAGAGGCTGTGGTTTTAGTGGTGGTGGGATCACTGATTACACACTATTGGACCTTAAGGACATGATGGACCCAATTTCTTTTTATTAAATTTTTATGTATATGGACATTTAGTTTATATGGACTTATTTATCGTTTATTACTAGTTCACAGCTTTGGTGATCAAAATTATTTGCACTTAAGGAGAAGCACTTGATTGAGATGAATTGGTTTATATTTGTTTTTATACTTTTTGAGAAGTTGGTATATAGAGATAACCTTCATACATGCTACATTCCCATAATCCCTGGTGTTAACGGCATAAAACAATAAAAAGAAAATTGTTCTATTTCAGTCAATTGCAAAGTATAAGGAATGATAGTAAAAGGAATCAAAGAGTCAACCTAAGTTTACACTTTAAAATGTTGTTATTAATAGCGGAACTATCACTTCAAAGATTCAAATAGTCAACAGTTAACACTATAATCTTGGTGCTTAGATAAGTGCATATAACGCCTATGTGAATAGATTACAGGAGAGCAGAGCAATGGCTCTTATGAGTGTCAGACCCCTCTCTACTGCTCCTTCACATATCAATGCAGAAAGAGCAGATAAACAATTACAACTTTTAGCAAACAAGAACTGTTTTACAATTCAACCTGCTTATACAGAGAGTTCTTGGTGAACTGTAGCTCTATTAGCTTCAGTAAAACCAATCCCTGAGATGTGGAGGGAGGTGAAAGTAGTTCTGTGTTTCTGTGTGGCAGTCCGGTTAATCTTCAGCTAGCTCTTAAGTGTTTAATTGCATGTAAGAAATATTGCATGGCAAAGCAAAGTAGTTGACCCAATAGGTTATGTATAACTGGCAGATAATCTTCCTGTGTAAATCAAAACTGTTAATGGAATCACAGTGATCACTGACATAAAGATGTTATATTCTGTGAAACTATAAGCAACAGCAGAACAATGGATGGTAAAGTTGTCTGTATATAGTGTCAATGATATGTTGGTACAAATCCTTGGACTAAAGAGGGCAATGGGTGTAAGAGACAATGGTGTCTATATACAGTGTCTATTATACTGGGCTATTGCCCACTCACCACACTGGAACAGGAGATGATCTCTCAGGAATGTGGCTCAAAGGATGACATCCGGCCTCCGCCGCACTGCACCACGGCTAACACGGATCCGATGTCTCTGCAGGATGGATGGAACAAGAACGGCCTCCATGCTGTCGCCGGAACAGTGAAGGGGAACTGTCCGCAGGTGTCCCTCCAGATATCCGCTGGGTTACTCCGGCAGAGCAGGCTGCGACTCAGCTGCAGCTCACCCTGTAACAGATTCCCTGCATGCAAATCCACGCCGGTCCCAAGAGAGCACGCCGGGCGTCAAACCTTCCCTCTTATAGTCCCTACCAGCAGTCTGTTCTTCTCCATCAGCCAGCTGGTAGTTGTAGTTTCACATAATACAGCCAGAGGGCGAATCCTATCTGTATGGACTACATGTCACAAGATGCTTTGCTCTGTCTTGTTTCTTGATTAAGAAAGTAACAGGATAGCCAAAACTGGAACACTAGAGGGAAACAAAGCCACAGAGCATCTTCTGATTGCAGGTATAGGTAGATATCCAGCTCCTGGCTAGATAACATTCATACATACACATACTAGGGCCAATTTGGACAGGAGCCAATTAACCTACCAGCATGTCTTTGGAGTGTGGGGGGAAACCAGTGTACCCAGAAAAAAACCCGCACAGGGAGAACATGCAAACTCAATGCAGGTAGAGTCCACTGGGTTGAGCTTAAATAGCATACTCACCCATCCATTGTTGTCGCCGGCAGTGTTGTCCTGCCGTGATGTTGGGAAAGCTCCCATGTTGCAAACCTCTTTGCTGACTTCATTAGAAGGCTGGCTGTCCTTTCCACATCTTAGCAGCCTGATGGCACTCCACTGCACAGTGTGTTCTACATAGCTCCAGAGACTCCTGAGATGCATGACATGGGTGTCCCTGCAGGCGTTAAGCAGGGCTGATGTCCTTCTCCCAAAAAGGCAGAAGCGCGGAGGTCGGTGGGTATCCCTCTAAAAAAAAAAAAATTGTTACAGTTTGCTGAAGGGGGAAGAGGAGAGTAAAATGCAAAGAAGTAGTAAAATGAGTAGAGTTCTGCTTTAAAACCAGCTCACTTTAATATGTAGTTCTAAAATTAGCAAGTACAAAATCAATCCAATAATTATATATTTGTACGAAAGGAAACGCTGTTTCTTACAATTAATCTGAGAAATCTTATTAATGGGAGCAGAGAAAAAAATCAAAGAAAATGAGTAAAAGGAATTAATGCTCTGGGAACATGGAAGTGCATACTGAGCAGTATACTCAGTAAACCTTTCCATACTTGGCACGTCCATATTTGCTTACATATTATACAATTTTTTTTGGTTCAATTTCCTTTAGATTTAACTTCAACTACCGTATTTATCGGTGTATAACACGCACTTTTTCCCCCTTAAAATCGGGGGAAAGTCGTGGGTGCGTGTTATACGCTGATACCCCAAAAAAAAAAAAATGACAAAAATGGCAAGCGCCGCCGAAAAATAGCGAGCGCTGCCGAAAAAGACCGAGTCGAGGCCGAAAAAAACCCGAAGTGGCGCCAGAATAGACCGAGCAGACTGTTTGGCTCTGCTCGTAGTCCCGCCTCCCTGCACTCGCTCCGGAAACAGCAGGGAGGCGGGACCGCGAGCAGAGCTGAACAGTCGGCTCGGCCTTTTCCGTTGGCGCTTTGGTCTTTTTCGGCCACTCTTCGGTCTTTTTCGGCGGTGCACGCGACAGAGAGTCTCGGCGGTGGGAAATTTAAACCAGGACCGGACTTCAAATGACGCTGGCAAGTTCCAAAGAAACTGGGCATGGCTGCAATGACGCTGGGCATAGCTGCAATGACGCTGGGCATAGCTGCAATGACGCTGGGCAAGCTGCAATGACGCTGGGCAAGCTGCAATGACGCTGGGCAAACTACAATGACACTGGGCAAGGCTGCAAATGACGCTGGGCAATGTTGCAAATAACGCTGGGCAAGGCTGCAATGACGCTGGGCAAGGCTGCAATGACGCTGGGCAAGGCTGCAATGACGCTGGGCAAGGCTGCAAATGACGCTGGGCAAGGCTGCAATGACGCTGGGCAAGGCTGCAATGACGCTGGGCAAGGCTGCAATGACGCTGGGCAAGCTGAAAATGACGCTTAAATGTAAGGTTTTTTTTCCCTAAACTTCCCTCCTAAAACTTTTTTTCCTTAAAATGCCCTCCTAAACTTGGGGTTATACGCCGGTGCGTGTTATACGCCGATAAATACGGTATGTAGTGCAAGGGCCTGCCTGATTGCATACAAATTGAAAGTGTTTAGTTTTGACCTCATATTATATAGTTTTGGTAAATCTAAAGGAAAATTGTACAAGAAAGTTGTATATGTGTAGCCAGCTTTAAAGTAGTTCTAAAGCCTCAAGTTTTTTTTCCCCATAACCACTTAACCACTCTTTTTTAGATGTGCTGTTTACAAGTTAAAAACATTTTTTGGTTGCTAGAAATTACTTAGAACCCCCAACAATTCTAAAAAAAAACTTCTAACACCCTAGAGAAGAAAATGTCTGTCGTTGCAATACTTTCTGTCTTATCGTATTTGCACAGCGGTCTTACAAGCGTACTTTTTTAAAAAAAAATACACCTTTATTGTGAAAGATAATGTTACGCCAAGTAAATTGATACGCAGCATGTCACGCTTCAAAATTGCACCCGCTCATGGAATGGTGACAAACGTTTACCCTTTTACCCTAAAAATCTCCATAGGCGACATTCAAAAAATTCTACAGGTTGCATGTTATGCGTTACAGAGGCGGTCTAGGCCTAGAATTATTGCACCCGCTCAACCGATTGTGGCGATATCCCACATGTGTGGTTTGAACACCGTTTTCATATGCGGGCGCTACTCACGTTTTCTTATTTATTTTACCTTTTATTTTTTATTTTTACACAGTTTTAAAAAAAAATAAATTATGTCACTTTTATTCCTATTACAAGGAATGTAAACATCCCTTGTAATAGAAAAAAAGCAGGACAGGACCTCTTAAATATGAGATCTGGGATCAAAAAGACCTCAGATCTCATATTTACACCAAAATGCAATTTAAAAAAATAAATACATTTTGTCATTTAAAAAAAAAAAACGTCCCTTTAAAAGCTATGGGCGGAAGTGACATTTTGACGTCGCTTCCGCCCTGCATTGTCATGGAAACTGGTGGGGGCCATCTTTCCCTCACTCGTCTCCATGCCCAGCCACCGCCAATTTTGAAAAAAAATATATATTTTACTTTTTGCTATAATAAATATCCCCAAAAAAATAATTATTTCTTCCTTTAGTTTATGCCACTATGTATTCTTCTACATATATTTGGTAAAAAAAATCGCAATAAGCGTATATTGATTGGTTTGCGGAAAAGTTATAGCATCTACAAAATAGGGGATCGATTTTTTTTTTTTTTAGCGGGGCTGCGGCATTGCGGCTGACACTTTTTTGGGACCATTGACATTTATACAGTGATCAATGCTAAAAATAGCCACTGATTACTGTATAAATGTCATTGGCAGGGAAGGGGTTAACACTAGGTGGAGATACAGGGGTTAAATGTGTGTCAAGGGAGTGTTTCTAACTGTGGGGGGATGGGACTGCCTGGAGGAGGAGACCGATCACTTTTCCTAATCAGTAGGAACAACAGATCTGTCTCCTCTCTCCTGAGTCCTGACAGAATGGAGATCTGTCCGTTTACATTGACAGATCTCCGTTCTGTCTCTCCCAGTAGCGATCGCGGGTGCCTGACGGACATCACGGCGGGCAAGCGAATCGACTCTGTCATTGCACACGCCCGCCCCCTAGAGCTCTTAAAGCGACCGACGTACCATGATGGCGATTCGCGCAGGGGAGCCAACCTGCCTCAGTATAACTGCAGCGGCTGGTCCTTAAGCCGTTAATGCATTTTATGCATTAAAGTGGTTGTAATGTCACTGCTTGTAGAGACCAGCTGTCAAAACTCTGCGGTGATGTCGGGGGTGGGCGGGACCAAACAGATATCATACCCCAGCCAACGGGATAGGGGCTGGGTGGGCCGCTCTGTGTATGTGGCTGTGCCCCCATTCTATCAGCTATCAAACACAAACCAATGATTGGGCTGCTTAAGAAAGGGGTGGGGCCACATACACCGAGCGGCCTGCCCAGCCCCTATCCTGTTGGCTGGTGTATGATAGCTGATGAAAAGGGGGCAGAGCCGCATACACGGAGCGGCCCGCCCAGCCCCTATCCTGTTGGCTTGTGTTTGATAGGCTAGCTGTTTGGTCCCACCCACCCCCGACATCACCGCTGAGTTTTGACAGCTAGTCTTTGCAAGCAGTGACATTACATAATAGTTTAACGCACTTAGTGGCTCTTAGCCTGGCGATCTGCTCAAAGTGAAAGCACTATACACTCTCCTGCAGCATTTCACAGGAGAACTCGGGAGACAGCCGACATGCAGCTACACTAACAGGGGGTGATTAGGGTGTGCCCAGGCACACCCGACACACCCCGTGCGCACGCCTATGACTCAGTCACAGAGAGAGTATATAGACAAATCTATGTTACTGTGCGTTGCACTTTGCAAGATTTTTTTATTGTGAAACCTTATTGCATGTCACCACAATGTATAGGTGTGAGGCCAGTCTTAGATAAATAGAGAGAGGCAGTGCCACTCACAGGTTTGGAATGTAGTTATAGACTTTAACCCCGTCATGATTGAGGGTAAAACAAATCCTAATGCCTGAACACATTTTGCAACTTGGACATGTGTTAGTAAAACTGTACATAAGATTGCAGTTACTTTGTGTATCCAGGTGATTTCTGCCTTGTTTTTTCAGGACAAACTGGACTTTGGTTTAAAATGGCAATGGATGTCTCCTAATTTTTTTTTTATTATCAAAGGAAAACTGGCCTAAAATAGTAAAAACACAACATCTTTGTTTTTATTTTTTTTAGTTTAGCTATATTTTTCTTGCTACTACCATAGCCTACCACCAAAGAACAACCCAAAATAAATTCTCCTACTCCTGATGATTGCAGCGACACCAACAAATTTCAGTGTTTTTGATTTGATTACATTATTTAATAATTTTTGTAGTTATTTATTATATTTTAATTTATGATTTTGTGTTTATCATACCCGGGATGTCTACTAGACTCTTGTTTGGACAGATTTAAGTGAGTTATTCCTAAGAATTGCAGGTCTACAATATAAAACGCCAAATTTCCCTGCAAAATAATTGTACCGCTTTCAGCACCTAAAACCAGAAAGAATCATACCGCCAGGGAGGTTAAAGCGAAACTATACTCAACTCGGCTTCAGCATTGCGGCATCCCTGAGCTCCCTGCTCGGCCACAGGCATCTTCGGGTGGCTGGCTTCTGGGTTTCGATCGCTGGCTGCTTTCATTGGCCAGGCGGGGATGACATCCCTCCTGTGCATGCGTGGGAGTTCACTCAGATTTTGCATTTCTGAAATTGTAGAGTGAGCTGCGTGTGGACGGCTCACTGTACAAGGGTGGATAGGTAGGTAAGCAACTTTAATGCAGAAGAGATAAAGCAACTCTCTTCTGCATTAAAATTCCTGCCTGTCCACCCATCTTTTTATTTTTGCCTAAAGTTCCTCTTTAGGTTTGCCTTTACCACCTGGTTTGGTGTCTGTTCACATTGATATTGCACTACCATTGGGTACGACGTATTCCTTTCAATGATTTCCTGTGATATTGTAATATTTGTACACTCAACCTGGTGTGTCAGAGGGGCTGAGGTTCTTCAGAGGGTCGAGGCAAAGAACAGAGGACCTGTCCTATCGGCTCCTTTGGGGTAGCGCTAAAGACGAATTGATTGTTCCTTATTCTTGGATGCCAAAACTATGTGCATTACTTTACGAATCCTTTGCCAAGTAAAATGGGTATATGTTTAAAATGAGTATTAAGCTGTTTAGCAGGAGTTCTCGTTCAAACCGGAACGGTTTTAAACCACAGTATGAGACGGAAAGAAGTATTTTTTGTATGAGAAAATAAAATAAACATTGTGAATTCCATTATACTCTTACCTTACGGTTTTCAATTAAAACAATCACTGCTTGGCATATGAAATTCATGGCAGGCTGGTCCCTGGAAGAGCGGTCGAGTTTCTTGTAACAATGCCATTGTGGGCAGTTTCTGGGGGTCTGTAAGCCTGCAGCACTTACTATGATTTCTGACAGTACATTAAGATGTTCTACATCTCTTATAACCTCACCTGCGTTCTATCCTTCACACAATATCCAGACTTTCTTTTATGATAGGCATTAAGTACAGTTGTAGAAATACGGTTCTGCTTTATTCTCAGCTCACCTATACAACAAGCACTTAAAAAGAAATCAGTTTAGAGCAGGTGCTTTCAGAGTCTTATTTTATGGCCCCACAAGCCTCGATGAGATTTCGGACATTAAATAAATGTTTAATTTATGCTCGAGCTTGTAGGGGTAATAACTGTGCCGTGTTTTATTATTTTTTTTACATTTTACAGATGGCAGGAATTTGCTTTTGTATAGGCTGTTTTGCTAAAAAAAATTGTGACATTTGTAGATGCAAGGCATTGTCTGCATGGAAAGGAAATTTGGAAATCTAAAAAACCTAAAGAGGAACTTCACCCCCCTGTGAGAATTCTCATTTATCGGGTTTGCTGGTTTATCTTCAATTCACATAGTAAATACAGCCCAGTGAATACAGCATTGTTCTGCTGGATACACCACTCTACTGCTGCACACCAGGCATTTCACTGCCATCCTTGTCTCATCCATCATTGGGAGCCGGCTGCCTGTGCCAGGTCCTTGCCAATCTGCATTCCATCAGCCTTATTGGAGGACAGAGGAGACATCAGGGGTCTTTTACTGTCTCATCTCATTAAAGAGAACCTGTCACAAAAAAATCATCCCATAGGGGACGATAATCACTATGATGAAAAAAAGAAGTTAAAGTAGAACTATAGACAAAACTTTTTTTTTTTCATTTTTGAGTTAGGGAGGGTTATATAACCCCGGTGAGGTTTATTTTTGCCATCTTTGTCCCATTGGTAAGATGTACCTTCATGTACTGTCCTATAGCCAAACAGGAAGCGAGAGGAAATCTCTGCAAATGAACCATCGCAATACAGGGCATTTTCACCCCCTTCCTGCCCAGGCCATTTTTCAACTTTCAGCGCCATCACATTTTGAATGACAATTGTGCGGTCATACAACACTGTACCCAGGTGAAATTGTTATCATTTTGTCCCCACAAATAGAGCTTTCTTTTGGTGGTATTTGATCACCTCTGCAGTTTTTATTTTTTGTGCTATAAACAAAAGAAGAGTGACAAGTTTGAAAAAAAAACAATATTTTTTACTTTTTGCTATAATAAATATCCAATTTTTCTTTTCTTTTTTTTCCTCAGTTTAGGCCGATACGTATTCTTCTACATATTTTTCGTACAAAAAATCCCAATAAGCGTATATTGATTGGTTTGCGCAAAAGTTATAGCGCCTACAAAATAGAGGATAGATTTATAGCATTTTTATTTTTTAATTTTTTTACTAGTAATGGCAGTGATTTGCGATTTTTATCATGCCTGCGATATTGCAGCGGACATATCGGACACTTTTGACACATTTTTGGGACCATTCACATTTATACAGCGATCCGTGCTATAAAAATGCATTAATTACTGTATAAATGTGACTGGCAGGGAAGGGGTTAACACTAGGGGGTGATCAAGGGGTTAATATGTTCCCTGAGAGTGATTCTAACTGTAGGGGGGAGGGGATTCACAAGGGAAGGAGACCGATCAGTGTTTCCCTGTACTGAGAACACACCATCGGTCTCCTCTACTCTGACAGGACCGTGGATCTGTGTGTTTACTTACAACGCGCGCGCTCCCCTGTGGGCCAAAAAGACAAGGGCGTCATATGACGCCTTCCTGCAACGAGAGCTGCGCCGCCTGGCCATCAATTGACAGCCGGAGGTCGGCAAGCAGTTATGGGAATGTCACGGGGGCCATGTACCTGATGTGAGACTGAAGTAGTGGGGAGGCCTCTCTTGCACCTCAGGTCCTTGAAGCCTCTGGAGATGGACACAGAGACTTGGTGGACACCAAGTGGCATGGGTGCCAGGGGTGAGGAGCACCATGCAAGCCTTAGTCCAAGATCCGAGCCGAGGTCAAGTCCAGTTTGGCAACGAAGTATAAAAGGGTTAATCAGAAGAAGAATGGTCGAGATCCAAGCCGGGGTCGGTTCCAATCTGGCAGCTGAGTACAAAAGGGGCAAAGAAGTAGAATGGTCAAGGTACAAATCCGAGGTCAATGGCAAGCAGCAATCAAGAGTAGTCAAATAGGTTTCCAAGTCACAACAAGTTCAGACAGATCACACACTAGCACCAGAACAAGGGGGGGCTGAAGATAATCCAGCAATTTAGCAGTGTCTGGGCTGAGCTTATATCCCTAGAGTAAGTTTGAGGTTCCTGCGTGCCTCCTGGGCATTTTCCCGTCTTTTTCCATCGGGTTGAGGTCACTTCCTGTGCGCCTCCTGGGCATTTTCCCACCTTTTTCCATCAGGTTGAGGTCACTTCCTGTGCGCCTCCTGGGCATTTTCCTGCCTTTTTCCATCAAGACTTCTGCGCAGGGGTGGGTTGGTGCACTGAGGCGTCTTTGGCGCATGCTCAGTTGGCATGGATTTCCTCTTGCAGCAACGCGTCATTGGTGCATGCATAGTAAGCCCTGGAGTCTTACAGGGAATCTCTAGGGGACCCCCAGGTCACCAGAACAAGCAGAACTGATACAAAGACAGAGCTGTGCCACTCCAGGTGGGAATGATAGCTCCTATCAACCTTGTGGTGAAGGTCCAGTCCGCAGCCTGAACAAGAGCCAATGGTTCAAGAAAGGTTGACCGCACTCCCAGGTATGAAGCAGTGATGATTAATTTATTGAAGATTAAAATCCATCAAGATACATCATAAGACATCATAAGAACTCTATACAGGTATGGAAAGATTAACCCGTTTCACTAATCAAGGTTCGGTTTATTAATAATCTGATTAACTCCAGAACTCCAGGGTAACTCCAAACTGATGGCCTGTAGAGGCTTTTAAAGAAAATATGGGTGCAAAGTTTATTGTAATTTCACAGGTGAACGGGATTTCAAGGTTTGACATGTTGGGTTTCTATGTGCCTGGCGCAACCTCATCTTTTATATTTTACAAAAAAGTTGGGAAATCCAGTATATTGCATTTATGTACCTCAAAATTAACTTTAGTGAGTCTTTTGCATTTCCTAAACCGTTGCACTAATATTGTATAACATAAAAAACTGTAATTACCACTTTTTTTCTTTAAGGTGTCTACTTTCAGAAAAGTTATAATATTTAGGAGTTTTATGTAATCTTCAGGGCTAAAATCATTTTTTAAACGTGTGAAAAAACTGCAAAAACAACTGTGGCAGCGAAAGGGTTAAAGGAAACCCGTACTGCCATAAATACAGAGGCTGCCATTGCTCTTTCTTTGGAAGTCTCCAGCATTAATGCTTTCTGAGTCACTGACCTGGAGCAAGCATGCAAGATTAGGAAAGCCAGCCTGAAGTCAAAGCTTCTAATTTCCATACTTGTTCTGGATCAGTCATTTAGAAAGTACTGAAGCCACTGGGAAGTTGGGGAGCAATTTCAGTCTCCATACTTCCTCAGCACAGATTTACTTTGAAAATAATATGTCAGCAGTACAAGAGCTTTTAGGATTGCATCAGTTCTCTAATTTGATGAAGTAACATGTTTCCACTTAATTTCCTTATTTAGATTAAAGATGAACTCTTTACCCAGTTGGACTATACCAATGAGTTAAAGTGTTTGTTACTCTAAAATAAATAAAATAAATGGATCCTGATCCCTTAAAGTATGAGTAACAGCACAGTGATTGTGCTGTGTAATTTGGCCCACTGTATCACCTGAAATACCTGGCTGATACTGCCGGGTTCTGCCCACCCCCCTGTAAACAGACCACGGTGTATCATGGCTGCTGAGCCCTGACACTGTGGTCAGTTTACGTGCCTCCGCCCCCTGCAGCCCTGCTCTGTCCTTCTCCTCCCTCCCCTCCCTGCCTGTCTGCTCTGTCAGGGACCATCCCGACCCCCCCCCCCCCCACTCTTGCTGCTGCTGAAATAACTTAGTAATTATCAGGCAATCCCCTGTCTTCCATAATGCAAAGTGTCTTGTGTATGTGCCTTATTAAACAAATGCTGTTCTATACCTTATTTGCTAGCTTGGCACTCACCTGACCTCCCATCTGACATCAGTGGGGGATTCTCTGCCCCTCCCGCTCTAGCTGTCAGATCAGGAGAGGGGAGAGCAGTCCGGTCAGGGGAGCACCGAGCGGAGCTAGCAAATAAGTTATACAGTGCCTTGAAAAAGTATTCAAAAGGTATTTACAGTGCGTTGTGTAAAAATGCAGACTTACCTGCCGTGCATAGGAATGCATGTCATTTGTGATATTTCATCAAAGTTAAATAAAAAGTAAATGGTGCCCCGTCCCATAGCACAACTACATATGCACCAAACCCAGAGCTTTTTTTTTTTATAGAGAATAGGTGCAGGAACTCCCCCTTTTTAAGTCACCCCTTTTCTCCGCCCCCTACCCACCTCCGATCAACGTTGCTTGGTTTCACCCCCATCCCACCTCCAATTACTACCCATTTATTATATTATTATACAGGATTTATATTGCGCCAACAGTTTGTGCAGTGCTTTACAACATGGGGGCAGACAGTACAGTTACAATACAAATCAATACAGGAGGGATCAGAGGGCCCTGCTCGTTAGAGCTTACAATCTAGAAGGGAGGGAGTACAGAGAATACAGAACCAAGTATCATTTTGTGGTGGTAAGTAATTTGTATGGAATTTGTTAATGATAACAAGAACAGCAGTAAAATGTATCCCCTGTAGCCAACAACAATAGAGCCCCCTCCAGCAACAATAGTTCCCCCCAGCAGCAATGAACCACCTGAAACAAACCCCCCTGTCAGCAGTAATAGACCCCCAGCAACAATAACAGATCTCCCCACAGCCAGAATCAATAGAGTTTCCAGCAGCCAGCAACAATAGACCTCCACCCTCAACAGTAGATCTCTCCTAGCAAAAACTGACCGCCCCCGTAATATAAGACCCACCCCCAGCAACAATATGTCCCCCACCAGCAACAATAGACACCCCTGCAAAAATAGCTCTCCTCCAGCTAGAATAGATTCCTCAGCAGTCAGCATCAATTGACCCTGCAGTACACCCCAGACCCCTTACCATTACATACAGTCAGTGCTGGAAATGGCAGAACTGCTTTCCCCCACGTTCCCATTGTAAAAAAGCCCTGACCAACCCACAAGCTAAAATGTCAGTGAAGAGCCCTACTGCTGCTTTAAGTCTGATTCCCCCATGCATTAATCCAATGCAAGTACAACAATTGGCTGCTGATGTGTCCTTATTGAGTTGTTATTGGATTGTTGGGGTGCAGCAGAGATGACGGTATGATCCTGGAATGGAGGGAAACTTTGGGCTATGAGAACATGATTTCTGGAATATTATATCTGTCGGTAAATGTTACTGTCTGACTGTACAATCTCCTTTAAATCCACCAACAGCCAAGTAATACGAGGGCTTTCCTGATTGGATACAAAATTGAATAGTTAATTTATGAAGGCCGTCATATGACATAGTTTTGATAAGTTAAACAAAAATTGTACAAAGATTGTAAAGTAAGATTGTAACATAATATTTGCAGGCATTCCAAAGTGGCTTCCCTTTAGGGTATTGTTACCTAATACATAAAGCGTTTTTAAACCCAAGAGAAAAAATGTAATTAATTAATACATCACATCAAGGACTAATACGCTGCAATATCTTTCCCTATTTTCCCTTTATTTTCACCCAGGGATTCCTGTTTTAGCCCATAAATGCCATACTACTGTGCCATTCACCCATAGTGCCCTCCGAAAGTGATATGGCACTTTGACATGCGTACACCCTCAGCCACTATCTTTGCAGTTTAAAGCCCCATACACACGGTCGGAAAATCCGACCACCGAATCCATCGGATTTGGTCCGACGGATTTAGTCCGACACTGGTGTTGCATACACACGGTCGGACAAAGTTGTCGGAAAATCCGATCATTCTGAACGTGGTGACGTTTGTTGCCTATGACGGGACTACGTAGAGGCTAGTAGCCAATAGCTTTGGTCTTGTAATGTGATCTGAGCATGCGTGGCACTTTGTCCGTCGGAATTCGCTACACACGATCGGAATTGGTGTGATCGGACTTTGTTGTTGGAAAATCTATCCAGCAGGAGATAGAACTTTGTCAGTCAGACAATCCGATGGAAACTGTCCGATGGTGCCTACACAGGGTCGGAATTTCCGACAACATTGTCCGATAGGACAAAATCCATCGGAAAATCCGACCGTGTGTATGGGGCATAAGGGGGATCCGCCACATGCAAGTGTAAGTAAGCCCTTATTTAGTAATTACAATGTTCACAGATGCTGTGCAAAGATGTACAAAATCGCCTCAGATTCAGGCTCACTGCTCAGCTGAGATTACATTGTATCTTTTGATGCCTGCGGAGGAGGAAGAAAAATGTGCAGATGTACAATCAGCCCATAGAGCGTAAAAAATATTAGTATGTGCCAGAAAATACTTGAGGTCATTTTCACTGTTATAAATGCATTATTTGTGATGCTCAAGCTGCACCTAAGCTGTGTAGGCTTTTTTTTTTTTTGGATAGAGTAGGAAAGGTTAGACCCTTTTGCAAGTTTTTATTTCTTTTTTTATGTCTGTGTCCCCAATGGGAAAATTCACCCCTGTATTTGTCCTGATGACCATTGTCATTGAGACAGAAAATGTGGAAAAGTCCCAAAATTTTCAGTCACCAGAGCAAGAGCTGAGAGGATTTTTTGACTTTACATGCATTTTAAAGCGGAGTTCTGCTAAAAAAAAAAGAAAATTTTAAGTCAGCAGCTACAAATACTGCAGCTGCTGACTTTTAATAATCGGACACTTACCTGTCCCAGGGTCCAGCGATGTGGGGGAGCGAAGTCCAGCTCGTCTCCCCCTCCTCTCTGCGGCACCGGCATTGTAAGTGTGGGCACCCACTGCGCCGCGTGCTGTGACTGGCCGGGCAATCATCTGGGACCTGTGACGTGTCCCAGATGATTGCCGAGAGGGAGGGGGGAGAGGTGATCTCCCTTTCGGTGCCACGGTGCGCCGAGAGGAAGTGGGAGCTGGAACCCCCCCCCCCCCCCCCCAAAAAAAAATTTACATGCCAAATGTGGCATGTCAGGGGGTCACCGCCCTTAAAGCGGAAGTTCCATTTTTATGTGGAACTCCACTTTAAATGTTAAAAAAATATGGGTGGGGCTTCAAATGGGCTAAGACATAACGATATCACTAAGAACCAGCATATGGTGAGAGATTTACTAAACCGGTGCACACAGAATCTTGTGAAGCTGTACATGGTAGCCAACCAGCTGCACCAGATTCTGTGTGTGCTCCAGTTTTAGTAAATCTCCCCCATGGTGTCTTATGTCTCTGACTATAACAATATTTTGCAAAAAAAGACATGGTATACAATTGTGCAAACATGTTAGAAATATGGAAGAATAAAATATACAAAAGTGACTGTTTTTCTTACTGGTTGTTTATACAAGATGTTACTATGATGTAGCATTATTTTCAACTGCTACACTTTCATCAGTGCATTCTTGTAGGTACAATAGGCAATGACTGTGAGGGATGAGCTGACGGAGACAGTAAACATTTTTTTCCTAGGTGGAGGCGGGATAGACTTCCATAAATAGATGAGTATAGAGGGATCACCAAAAAGTGAACAGAGTAGGACAGTTCTACAGATTGGGGTAGAGAGTTCCGTAAGATGGGAGAGGCTCTGGAGAAGTCCTGGAGGGAAGCATGGGAGGAGGTGACAAAGAAGCTAGACAAAAGGAGTCCTTGGGAGGAGCAGAGAGGACCGTTTGGGTGAAGGCTTTGTATGTTACTAATATTGTTTTGAATCTTATTCATTAGGCAATCAGTATCCAGTGGAGGGCTCAGCAGAGAGGGGTGGTTGGGCACTTGGTAAGGTAGATTAGTTTGGCGATGAGCAATCATAATAGACTGAAAAGGGGACAGCCTGTTTAGAGGTAAGCCAATGAGAAGGCAGTATAATTGAAGCAAGAGTTAAGGGATTGAACAAGTAGCTTGATGGTTTCATTGGTTAGGAAGGGGTGTATTTTGGAGATGCTATGAAGGTGAAGTCTGCAAGATTTAGACAGTGATACCGTGACTGGATTGGGGCTGAAAGGACAGGTCAGAGTTCTTAATTACACTTAGCACCCTGGCATAAGGGGAGAGACCGATAGTATTGATCCGGATGGAGAATTCAGAGGGTGGCGTTAGGAATATTACAAGGTCAGTTTTAGAAAGATTTTGTTTTAGGAAGAGGTGTGACATCCATACTAATATGTCAGTTAGTAAGTTAGTAATGCGAAAAGAGACTAAAGCGGTCAAGTGAGGAGTAGAGACATAGAGTTGGGTGTCATCAGCATAGAGCTGGGATTGGAAGCTATGGGAGATTATCAAGTGACCAGATGAGTAGGTGTAGATAGAGAATAGAAGGTGCCCAAGGACACAGCCTTGGGAGACCCCTACAGAAAGAGGAAGTGGAGAGGAAGAGATAGAGTTGTATATAATGCTGAAGGAATGCTTCAATAGGTAGGAGGAGAACCAGGAAAGTATAGTGCCTTGGAGGCCAGGGGAACTGAGTTTTTTTAGGAAACGTGGATGGTCAACTGTATCAAAGGCAGTAAAAAGGTCTAATAGTATGAGTATAGAACAGTGAACATTGGTTTTAGTTAGTAAGTCATTCGTGGCTTTTAGTAGGGCAGTTTCTGTGGAGTGTTGCGAGCGAAAGCTAGACTGAAAGGATCAAGAAGGTTGCTTCCAGGTAGGCTGCATTTCAGATGGTTGTAGACTAGGCATTCTAGACGTTTGAAGGTAGACAAAAGCAGGGAGATGGGTCTTAAGTTTTTCAGGCTATTGGGGTCCAATAAAGACTTTCTAAGTGTGGGGATGATCAGTGCATGCTTTAGAGGGAAGGAGAAGGTGGCAGTAATAAGGGAGAGATTGAAGATGTTTAGAGAGCATAGAATAGAGTAAGAGAGTGACAAAAAGGCACAACTTCTGTTTTTTGGAGAGAGTAACAGAGGGTTATAGCCCCCTGTTAGGGTTTTTTGCCATCTATGGCCCACTGGGAATATTTTCCTTCACTTCCTTATCCCATAGCCACAACAGGTAGTGAGATGAATTCTCTATAGAGTGAGGGAAATCCCAGGTAGTTAGCAGGGTCAGCAGAAATAGTGTTCCCATTGGAAGATTTTCCTTCTTATCCTGTTCTGATGACCACTTAGGCCCCTTTCACACGTGCCTGCCCGTATTTAGCCATCCGCTTGCTCAGCAGGGATCGCTCTGTTGATCCCCGCTGAGCTGGCGGATGACAAGTCTGTCTTTGCACTCTGTGCAGGGATGGACCTGTCAGAGACTCCGCTCTCCCCTATGGGGGGATCGGATTATTACGGACCGCCTGTCCGTTTTCATCCGATCCGATCCGCCAGACGGATGGAAAATAGGACATCCATCCATCTGTATTTTGCGGATCGAAGCAGATCGGATGTCAGCGGACATGTCACCGCTGACATCCGACGCTCCATAGAGACAATGAAGCGACCATTCAGATCCGCCTGAAAAAAACTGACAGGCGGATCTGAACGGTCCACATGTGAAAGGGGCCTAAAAATGTAAGATTTTCTTTTACTTTCACTTTCGGTGATAATAGCCACCATAGCAACAGGGACACAGATAGCAATAAAAACCTAATAGGTGTTCTAATCTCCCTCCACCCTATCACAAAACTAAAAAAAAAAAAAGTTTTCCTTCAGTTACTGTATATTTTAAAGGATGCTTTCACTTTCAAACAAAGTGCACTTAACTTTTTTTTTTAACCTAGCTTAGCAAATAAGATGGGGCCATGTTCACTTTGAATACCCAGTCACTTACAAGGGAGATTAAAAACCCAAGATTTTTTTTTAGACATGACTAGATAATTAAAGTGAACCTATCTTGACTATATCCGATAAACCAAGTGAATATTTTGAAAAGTGACCACTGACTTTTCTAAGTGAACAGTCCCTTAGTAATTTTAACCCATTTCTTCGGAAAATTGGCCGAAAAAACGCCAACAATCAAAGGGAGGAAAATGTGAAATGCATTGCTGAAACCACATACCATGTACAAATCTACAACAATTGTTATTTATAATGGTCATCATCACATGATACTCAGAATTATTTTTATTATGAATAGCAACAGCCACATTGATTCCATTCTCCCTTACTATATATGCCTATGTGTATATAATATATATATATATATATATATATATATATATATATATATATATATATATATATATATATATATATATATATATATATATATAGTGTATATACACTATATATATGTATGTATACACATATATACATTTTTCTCAAAACTTTTAATTAATTATCACTAGTGTTGCACCGATCCCGGTATTGGTGTCAATACTGAGCATTTGCAGTACTCATACTTGTGCAAATGCTCCAATACCTGAAAAAACTGATACCTTTGTGGTGCTGTTTGAGCCCATACAATGTGGTACCATGTGGTTTCCTGCACCACTCCTGTGTGAACCCAGGCTTGTCATAGGGTTTTCAGCCTGGGTTCACACAGGAGCGGTGCAGGAAACCGCATGCAATTCAGACAGGAATTGCACCGCATTCTTGCTCAAATCACTTGCAATTCTTGCAATGCGAGTTAAGCCCATTCATTTTGTATAGGCCCAAATCACACCGCAAAGGTATTGGTACTCGGTATCAGCGAGTACTTGACCGAAAGTATCGGTACTTGTACTCACCAGATAAAAAAACGGTATCAGTGCAACCCTAATTATCACTTCTTCCACATGTCTAAACATTGTCTATTTAGTCGATGTGGTTTCACTTGGATGCTACTTGCATATTAATGAATGCTGTTGTAAATAATTCATAGCAACAGTTTACAATTGGATAACAAAAATCTGCTAGTGGCTTTTCTTTGGTTTGTTATTTTTACTCCGGAAATTTGCACGCTACACTGACTTTTCATGTACAATTCAACAGGGAAAACTGTCAAGAGTAACAAACACCAGACTAAGGGAAATAAATAGGTCAGTATGGATGAGATTATGAAAAAACTTATGAAACTTGCACTGAACATGATGGAAAGTACATTAGAAGCAAAAGGTGACCTATCTAACGGCCATCCATCTGGCAAGTTGGGTTAAAATGGACTTTAGCCAAGTGGGGAGATTCTAGAAGTTTTATACTGTCCATTGTCTTATTACTGCTGACTAATTTACCACCGGGTCAATTTTTTTATATCTGGCAGATTTCTCCAGCAGGGATGCATACATCAGTAAAACTCTTTTTTTTGGAGAGTAAGGAAGGGTAAGGAAGGGTTACTTGAAAATTCTTTTCACTTCCTGTCCCACTATCCAAAATTTCCACATTCTGCACGAAGCCAAAAAATAAAGTTTTGTGTCTGGATTTACATTTTAAGCCGGTAGGACTAACCTGAGTGGGATTCCGCAGTTATTTTAATAATACTCTGTCATTAAAATGATAGTAGATATTTAAAGTGATTGTAAACTCTTTTTTTTCTACAGTACTTACCTGTTCTGTGCAATGGAATTCTCCACCGGCCACTACCTATTGTGGCACACTTGTGGGCATATATCCGAGACACACTGCTTCGGTCCAT
The DNA here is from genome assembly GCA_028564925.1 of Lithobates sylvaticus. Classification (NCBI taxonomy): domain Eukaryota; kingdom Metazoa; phylum Chordata; class Amphibia; order Anura; family Ranidae; genus Lithobates; species Lithobates sylvaticus. Next base: position 44,917,488 of record CM053031.1, read on the forward strand.
AGACACAGACTGCACAACTCTCCCCTGATTCCTGCTCCCTCATCACAGGATTTGATGGACAGCAGTAGAAGTCAACGGCCAAGCCTGTGAGAGCGGGGAGAAGGGAGAGAGTCACTACAGATGGGAACAGCACTGGATCGAGTGTGGACCTAGGTAGGTATAGGTGGGGGACATACTGCTACCTAAACATTTTTTACCTGAATGCAAGGAATTCATTCAGGTAAAAAAAATGTAATATTTAGAACCACTTTAATACTTACCTCTTTTGTGACCCGTGACTATATCCAATAAATTTTGAGAAAAAGACATGCCATATCAATATTTGAGGCTCTGAATATTTAAGTTTTTTTCATAGGTAGATGTAGGTAGCCCTAGGTCTGTCAAATAAGAAAAACAAATGCAGGCGCCTCTGAGTTAGACTGTACTTGTGTATTTCAAATAAATCACTTAGTAACTTACATCAAAGTTAACATGGAAGGGTACATCTGTGGGTAAAACGCTCTGCGTGACATCCACACATGCTGATCAAAAGGCAAGCTGTCTCCGCTGCTCTCAGGGCCCTCCTGGCCGGCAGGAAGATGGTGGGGAGCTATAGAAGAGGCTGGGATCGCTCCCTGGACTGCAGCATTGGAGGGCTATGATGTCAAAGCCGTGATCACGACGCGTTTCCGGGCTGCCGCATCCTGGTGGTGGGAGGGATGCGCGCTCTTTTTCAAGCTTCCCTGCTAAGGCTGGCCCTGAACTACTAGACTTTTTAGCTGCATAGCAGCTTACTGGCCATTTCAACTTCAGTAATAGGATCTATTTTGAGTACCAGCGCCACATGTATATTTCTAGGTCTGTCAAATGGCTAGTATCAGTACAGTATCAGTACATGTCTTTTCCAGCATTATTAGTAATATTTTTGTGAAGGACCCCCATACTCAAGAGGAGTATGTCTGGCGTAAAAGATTCCCTTGACCGGCACCAGCATGATCCAAGGTCTCTTAGCCCACCCAGTCACTTGTCGAGACATCAGTATAGGGTGAAGAGAAGCATAAGGCTGTTTACACAAGTACAAAGAGATATATACTCAGGGGACAACCCCCCCCCCCTTCTTTGCATAATGTCTCAGGGCGGGGTAAATTACATTCAATAACAAGAGACACACAGGTGTATTCAAATTTCCAACAGTAGACGATCTTTAGGAGGGGCTGCTGGATAAGTCCCCCCCCTCCCCTCTAGCATCTAATAGCTGACAGGGGTTTCATTAGCATGTAAGACAATGCACATAAGCATATACATCCCATAATAGGTTGCTCCCAAGGCAGACAGAAAAAATAGAACAATGGAATACAGTCACACCTCAACTAATCTAGTAAAATTATACAACAGTCTATGAGACCAAGCTCATACAATATTCCAGCAGTCGGAAAGGTGGAATTGATTTATCTTCACATATTTCTTGAAGGATATTGTTCAGAAATATTAATGTCCCAAGTGAAAGAGCCCCTTCATTCTTTCAACACAAAGAACACATATAAGACCCAGGATAACAGGGGTAAATGGAAATGCTGAGTCCGGTGTGGTTTTACGGTGAGTCTGGTTAGTGCAGACCCGACTGGGGTTCTCGCTCACCCTGTACCCCTAATAGACACAGGGTTACTTACACATAGGAGGGTCGGGGGAGCTGGACAAGGAGTTTCCAGATGTAAAATGAAAAAGGTAGGTATGGTGTTGTTCTAGGGTGCAATATATGCAAGTGTTAGGATATCACAGTGCGACAATCTATGTGACCCTATATTGAATCTCAAGTATAAAAAATTCACAATTCAATTGATTGAAAACAGTAAATTTACATAAACAAATCAACATAAAAAATATAAATAAATGTGCATAAAGTGTCAAGTGTAAAAGTGCTTCACTTGTGTAATCTAGTGCTAATAATACACATATGCGCAATTGATATCAAATTCCTGTGAAAATTAAATATATAATATGTAATCATATATTGTCCATTAATCAATTCAAGTGGTCAAATATAAAGTGACAGGTGCTCTTCAAATCCATCCTATCGTGATGCCCCCGAACCATTCACCCCACACAGGGGTATCTCGCTTTCACAGTATCTGCCACTGTGCAGCAATCTCCAGGTCTGTGCTTGCGGTGTCAGTTATACCTTTCCCTGCTTGCGGTGTTAGCTAATGTGGGGTGAATGGTTCGGGTGAGTGCAATATCTATAGGGGGCTCCATAAGGATCACGATAGCACAGATTTGAAGAGCACCTGTCACTTTATATTTGACCACTTGGATTGATTAATGGACAATATATGATTACATATTATTTATTTATTTTTCACAGGAACTTGATATCAATTGCGCATATGTGTATTATTAGCACTAGATTACACAAGTGAAGCACTTTTGCACTTGGCATGTACATATATTTATATTTTTTATGTTGATTATTTTATGTAAATTGACTGTTTTTAATCAATTGAATTGTGAATTATGTTTATACTTGAGATTTATAACATGGTCACATAAATTGTCGCACTGTGATAGCGTAACACATGCAGATATTGCACCCTAGAACAGCGCCATACCTACCTTTTTCATTTTACACTTGCATTTACATTCCACCTGGGTGGTTGTACCGGTAGGGGCAGCAGTTCATTTTCAATAGCATCTATAGCCATAAGCGTGGGACCACTTATACACTTTACATTTAAGGAGTTTCCAGAGCTCTCCAAGGTAAGCTGGATTCCACAAGCCCCCCGTCCAAAGTGACTCCCGTCACAATTGTTTTTTCAGTCATGTTTATTGATATTTTAATGAACAAAAAAGAACAGCATAAAGAAATATAAGACAATAAATGAGGATATATAATCAGAGGTTAGAACAGTTACCGTATATATAGTAAAGTACAGTTGCATTTGCATTTATATATTAAAATCATCAAAGGTCTATAATGATTCTGAATAGTATAACTGATCTCAGGGGGATGTTCCCATCATACCTATTCACTTAATGAGGGCTTCCCCAATTTAGAAAGTGAGATGAGATTTGTGTAAACAGAACAGAATAATAAAAAAAAAAATTTCAGGAGAGTTAACGTGGCAATGTTAAATGTGCCTTAATGGAAACATGGAACACTCAGTACATAGACATGGATAAAATAAATAACTGTAAATATGAAAGTCAGAAAGCGTAAGGGAGGTGAGGAATAAATGAGGTCCTCTCAAGGGTCAGGATATAAACTTTAATGACTTCCATTAGAGCCAATGATCCCAAGTTTTTTTTATATATATTTCAAGTTTATCATTTAAATTGCTGATTTTTTTTGAATGTTACCTTATCCATATCATTTTGGCTTTAACGTGGTTAACATCAGACATGAAATGTGAACAAAACATATTTCTCTATGCGTACTTGTCTCAATTAATAGCATTTCTGTCTGCTTTTTTGTCTCTCTGCTATATCGGCATGAATCACTTCTGACAAGTTTTCCAGACACCAAGAAGTAAAAAGGTGATAGGAGAGGGATCTCCAGTACTCAGCATGTGAGTGACAACCTCTGCTCTGTTCCTGTATACTGTGTGAAGGGGGGTCTGTCCCTTGCCTCCAATCAGCTCTCAGAGCTCCCCTCACTGAGCTCTGCAGTATGTAATTTCAGCTTTCCACCTCCTGCTTTCTGAAAACTCAGACACAAGTTATATGCTTTTTTCGTCCGCTAGCGGGGGAATTTTTAACCCCCACTAGCAGCCGATTAACAGGTTTAAAAACGCCCATGTTGTGGCGCTGCAAAATCGCTTTGCAGGCACTTCAATATACAAATAAGTATTTATATGTTTTGAATCTATTTATATTGCATAGTTTATGGGTAACTTAGATAAATGTCATCAATTGAGGCCATTATTTAAATACACACAACAGCTGATAGAATAAAAGCTTTACATATTTGATAGGTACACAAGGGTTTAAAAGTGTTATGTGTGGTAGTGCTATATACACTATATTACCAAAAGTATTGGGAACACACGTGAACTTTAATGGCATCTCAGTCTTAGTCCATAAGACTAATAAAGGTCCATAAAGGCATGGATGAGCGAGTTTGGGGTGGAGGAACTTGACTGGCCTGCACAGAGTCCTGACCTCAACTCGATAGAACACCTTTGAGATGAAGTAGAGCAGAGACTGCGAGACAGGCCTTCTCACCCAACATCAGTGCCTGAGCTCACAAGTGCACTTCGGGATGAACGGTCAAACATTCCCATAGACACACTCCTAAACCTTGTGGACAGCCTTCCCAGAAGAGTTGAAGCTGTTATAGCTGCAAATGTTGGGCCAACTAAATATTGAACCCTTCAGACTAAGACTGGGATGCCATTAAAGTTCATGTGCGTGTAAAGGAAGGCGTCCCAATACGTTTGGCAATACAGTGTATATATGAGCCCTTGACTGTGGTGCTGTTTACATGAATAAGGGGGACACCCCCCCCCCCAAAAGGCATTGTCTTGCCAACCCAGTGACAGCGCTTGCTTCAGGCGGCTGGTGTGTCTGTTTTCCTCAGTCGTGGGAGCAATACATTACAACGGGCATGCAGCTTTGCTCTTCTCCATCCTGTGAGCTTCCTTTTGGTCACCCAGCTCTAAGCTGCTACAGTGGGGGTCCCTGGGATGGAGGGCAAGCCTGGTAGTGTGGATACATGTGCACTGAGAGCTATCACTCATCTGCTGCATGAGCAGGATAGCTCACCAGCCCCCTGAGCTTTCAAACCCACATTGGTCCTTCTATTTATGTTGAATCGCTTGTCAGTAGGTTTAGCACTTCGCCCTTTTTTTATGTTGTTGTTTCAGCTGTTCCTTTCCCTTAAGGATTTCTGGAAGCTGCGAAATCTTAGAGCTTGTCTATTTTAGATTTTGGACCCATACACACATAGACTGGATCCTTGAGTGGGACATGAGGGGGCTGTCCATTGCATATGTTTTCATTAACCTTACCTTCATTTTTCATAGCATATCCAAAAGAAAGGATCCAACGTGTTATTAAAGTTCTAAATGACTTTCCTTATCAGGGTTCAAAATTGGACTGAAGTATTGACGGAGTTGGCAAGATTTTGAAAGTTCAAAGATAGGGTATGAAGATCTATGTGAAAGCAGGTCTCTGCATCTTAAGGTTTGATTAATGATACACCTTTAAAATCAGGTTGCATTTTGGCTGTTTGCTGAACTTTCCAATTTATTCTTTGACCTCAATGAGTTAGCCTTTCAAGATATAGGCGTTTATTTACAAAAGTTAAATAGACTGTGCACCTTGCAAGTGCAATTGCTCCAGAGCTTAGTGAATGAGGTTAACCGTCAATGTGCAAAGAATACCCAATCACATGCAAGGAAAATTAAAAAGAAAAAGCATTTTAGCTTCCACACGATTGGATGATGGAAGTCAGCAGGGCTTTCCCTCATTTACTAAACTCAGAGTGCACAGTCTATTTGCCTTTAGTAAATCAACCCCAGAGTGTATAACTAGTGTATGCTGCATCATAGGGCAGTCAATTGTCCATGGCCATAAGATAGCACGCTGTAGAATCATACCTGATACATTTCCAGCAATACTGAAAATTTACTATCCTGCCAAGAGACTTTCTTTAGAATTTGTATTTATCTACTTTATAAAACATTTCACAATATTCTATAAAAGGATTGAATTATACTTTACTAATGAAAAAAATACATATTCAAAAGGAGATCTTTTTTTTAAAGATAACTAGCGATCCAACAGAAACATCTCTTGACATTCATCACTAAGACATGCTTCCGGAGTGTATGTTTTTGCTTCCAACATCAGAAAATAATACTTGCATTGTCCAATGTGATGAAATCATGTATACTGAAAAATAATACAGCTGGAGGAAGTGCTTGCAAATTCTGGCTTCATAAAAAGAACAAGCTGAACTTGAGTTTGCTCTTCATATTTTGTAAGAGTTGGGTAATTTGGACTTTGAGTCAAAAGCCACAAGCCAAAATGGCTCTTCCTCTGCTGAAAAATGAGAAACGTAGCTATGTAAAAGCTAACCACCATCTATAAAGTGGGCTATCCAGTAAGTGTACACTTAAATTCCTACATGTCGCAATAAACAATAACAGTATAATTAATTGTTTCAAAATAAAGCTGCACCTTTTAGCATTGCAATGCAGTCCAGTGACTTTGGCTCGGCTGAGATGATGTCATCAGATTGCTGCAGGCAGGAGCAAGCATGTCCTCAGTCTCCTTTCGCCCAGTGAGTGGAACACTGTAACTTAGTAACTGGTCACAAAATAATACAGTCATTTATACTGTAAGTGTCAGATACAATTGTAGTATATAATCAATTAATTAAATAAAAAAAAATTCCCATTTTTCAGTCTTTAAAAAAAAAAATTCCCATTTGTCAGTCCTTAAAAAAAAAAAAAATTTGAGCAGGGTTTTTATATATATAAAAAAAAAAAATTAAAAATATAGCTGACACTGACTGTTGTCTACATTTTGTGACTATAGTCTTGTGATTTGTGAACATCTAGTCTAACCTGGGGTCCTCTTCCTCATTTTCTTGTATGCCCATGGAAACTTTTTGATGAGCCCCCAGGGGGCGTGTCCTTGACACCCTGGGTTCACAAGAAGTTGACTAAATCACACCCAGAGTCATTCAACCCAGGAAAGGAATAATAACTGGAACTAGAGGTATAAAAGGAAAAAAGATGAGTACCTCTTTGGGATTTATAAATGTAATGACTAATCATTGGAGTTTTAACTAATAGGATATACTGTATGCTCAATGTTTTTCTGGTTAATTTTGTTATTGCGAGCCAATTAAAAAGCATGACTGTAATGCCTTGTACACACGGTCGGACATTCTGACCACAAAATCCATCAGATTTTTTCAGATGGATTTTGTCCGACACTTTTCTTGCATACACATGGTCGCACAAAGTTGTCGGAAAATCCAATGGTTCAGAATGAGGTAACATACAAAACGTACGACGGGACTACGTAGAGGCCAGTAGCCAATAGCTTTTATCTCCAATTTTTTTCTGATGCATGTGTGCGTCGGAATTTTCTACACACGATCGGAAAAGGTCAGATCGGATTTTGTTGTCGGAAAATTTTAGATCCTGCTCTCAAATTTTTTCCGTTGGAAATTCCGACGAAAAAAGTCCACACACAATCGGATTTTCCGACAGCATAATCCGATCTGACTTTTTCCATCGGAATGTCCGACCGTGTGTACGGGGCATTGCAGAGAATATTAACTTTAGAATTTTTGATATATAATATAGGTTGCCTATAGCTCTGAATCTACTTATTCTTTTGACATGCTGAAGGTAACGTCTGCTTTTGCTCATACTTAATTTGTATGTATGAGTTAAGTTCTAATAGGCTTGATTTAAGGTAAAGATTGCATTAGTACTATAAAAATATGTGCTCACTGCTTTTACTCTGAGGTTTTCCTTTGGACAATTAGGTTACAGGCAAGGCAGGGAGGTAAGATTCACAGCAAACAGTGTTGACCTGTTTGGCACTGAACATTTTTTACATTGAAAGCTTCAGGAACCAAGACACTAAAAATGTCTGTTAGCTTTTCAGGGGTTATTTAGTTTGAACAATATAGATTCCAGTTGGAGGAATTCTATTCAACTCAATTATTTAGGTATTTTAACTTTGGTTAGGAAAAATAAGCACACAACCTCTCCGGGGAGTTCCCTGGAATTATTTTCTCCTGTGGGTTATGAGGAGGCTGAAGCATGACTGAGCCGGGACAAGGTTAAATCATTTATATTATAGTCATGTGTTGTTTTTTCTTTTATGTCATGGCTTGAGGATATAAGGCAAGAAAGCCATATATTTGTGTTCACACATAAAAATATTAAACATTTCTCCAAAATGAAAAAGTTAATTTATCTAACTTGTTTTGCTGGCGTCTGTTGTATTACTGTTACTGCTTGACTGCTGAGGCGCAATGGGCCCAGGTACAAATCATCTGTAACCTTGCCCTTTCACCCCATTTAATAAACACACTTACAACCATTAGGTTGGAAAGGGCAAGGCCACATCTTTATTTAAATTCCAACACATAACATATGAACACTTTAAACCAGTGCCAGTCACAGTTGTAGCATGCAATTCCAAAAGGGGTCTGTCCTTACCATAAGTGCTGGACAGACAGCCTACTTCCAGTTTTTCATCAAGGGCATAGTACATTACAGCAACTTTTAAGCTGGTAAGGTCAAGAAACCACTACCCGCACATCAGCAGGTAACTGACGGGCACGCTACTGCAGCCCGCGCCTGTTCCACACCATGCTGAAGGCCAAGGTTAAAAATATCCAATCAGATATCATTAAGGTGAACGCCATCCGATCTCAGCAGATCATCATTAGCACCCTCCAAATCCTTGTGCCGGATTACAAAAACGCCAATCTGCCGAACAAACTTGGCGACCTGAGCGTTAACCTTGTGATGAAAGCGTTCCAGGCGGGGGGCCTGGGACTTCCCGGGCCCACAGCAAGCGAGGCACGATTTCAGACCAGATGAGAACCAAGTTGGTATAGACTGCATAGCAATGAGCAATGTCTCGCTTGATAGCAGAGATAAGGTCCACGGATTGTGTATAACCCAAGTCATTCCCTCCAGCATAGAGAATCAAGATAATGGGGCCGGAAACATGAGAACAAAGGCGCAAACACTCCGGAAGGACCTGAGGCCAGCGTAACCCACGGAGCCCAAGCCAACAGATCCTGGCAATATCATAGGTGAAACCCAAATTCTTCCCATAGCTCCGAACTTCTGACTGACGAGCAGCCCAGTAAATGAAGGAATCTCCAATAATCCAGATTAGAGCCGGGTAAAAACCTGAAAATTAAAACAACAGGTGTTGTCCTACCCAGACACTGGAGCTCCGTATCGGAGAAACCCATACCAGAAGCAGCGGTAGCAGCACTGATGGGAAAAGAGTGGGTCGCAAAATCACGCGAAGGGAGGCCTAGTTTGCCAAGATAACGACGGAAAACCCGCAAAAATTGGAACCTGCTCAGAGATGAGGAATCAGCATGGACAAAGAAGGTGGGGGGCGTGCGAACATGAAGGGTGAAGCCAACGAAATAGGGCCAAAGTGGCTCCCACAGGGGTACAAAACAACCCATCTTCCCCTGCCAAAGCTGTCAGTTTTAGATGTACGCAGCAAAACAGACACGCAGTGCTCAGAGAATGTTACATCTTCCGTCAGAACACCGCCCGCCGTGGATGTGGATTTTGAAACCAATTTGCTGATGCAAAAGGGACCAAAACACTCCCAAGAGAAGGCCACTTGAAAAAGAAGGGTCTCACAAGTATAGTAGCACATGGACGGCAACAAGGAAAGGATACCAGAGAGGATATGGAGGGAAATTGGGCACAGAGAATCGGGAGAATGAGTAGCGCATCTCCAACCCCGTAGGACTCGACGGACAGGAAACGCTTTTGTGATGTCTTCCCACCCAAAAAGGTGAAACCAAAAGGATAATGCAGACATGGACGATGAAACCGTGGAGCCCAAAGAACCTTTCTGTAGTAAATAAACGAGATGAGAAAACAAAGCCATGCTTCTGTCATGTTAGGATGAGATAAAAACCTCACCGCTCTACACTTGGACCCATTCATCCCACACCTGCCAGTACTATACCCATGTCCATGGGGACAGCGACACCCGAAGGAGGTCTAACAAACATCGGAAATGAGGTTCCACAAGTAGGCCGAACAGGGGAGGCCTGCCAGGGAAGCCGACGGGGCCAGGGAGCGAAAGCGATCGAGCTGTAAACGAGAAAGAGAGCATCAGCGATATCGTTAGCAATTCCAGGGACATGCCTAGCTCTAAAATATACTTTAAACTGCAGGCATCTGAGAACTAAAAGACGCAGTAACGATACGACCGGAGGGGATCTAGCAGACTGTTGGTTGACCACCTGAACCACACTCATTATCGGACCAGAAAACCACGTGGCGGTGTTGCAACCTCTCACCCCACAGCTCAATGACGACAATAATCGAAAAGAGCTCCAGCAGGGTAAGGGTTGGGCAACAAATCCATGCGGGCCCATGAGGCCGGCCAACACTCAGCAGACCATTCCCCTTGGAAAAAGTGCCGAAACCACAGGAGCCTGTAGCATCAGTGTATAGCTCCAGCTGTGAGTTTGGTACCTCCTCCAGCAGCCAACAAGACTGGCCATTGTAGGACTGGAGAAAGGATAGCCATATCATCAAGTGGTCCCGCATGGGCTTGATGATACAGACATAATGATGGGGGGCAACCAAACGTCATGGCCCATGCCAAACGTCTACAGAACGCCCTACCCATGCCTACAGGCAAAAACAGAAAGGAGCTGATGACACTGACCACTGTCAGCTGGGCCTACGAAGAGGAAGTCATCTAAGTAATTCAACAAGGAATGCAAACCAGCCGCCTGGGCAATTACCCATTCAAGGAAGCTTCTGAAGAGCTCAAAGAAATAACATGAAATGGCACAGCCCATGGAAAGGCGAAAAGGCGGACTCAATGTCTGCCTTGGCCAGCAAAGCCGACTGACCAGCAACCCTGATCAAGTGAAGCACCTTGTGGAAAGAGGAGTAGTGGACCCTGGATTCCTCCTTATCGTTCCCTTTTAGTATGAATTTAAAAGGGAACCCCACACTTCTTTTTTGTACAAAGAAAACATTGTGGGAATCCCCCTTACAATTGTTACCAAACCCTCATCCAGGCATGCAGCCTGGATGGCCAGAAAGGACAGCAGTGAGCCTGCCCCAACCCTACCCACCCCTTCCTAAACCATACCAAGTCATGTACCTTTGGGAGGATAAAAAAGAGAAACAAATGCTCCTGCGCTTGAGAAATTGCTGTGCGGCTGATTGAAAACAGATGTCTCCACTGGTCTAGCCACCGCATTTGTCTGTGCTGCCTCTCTCAACAGGTCAAGCAATACCCGAATAGAACTCTAAAGATAAAAAAGACAGACTAAATTTGGTACTCCAAATTTAGCTAAAGAAGAGGGGGCACCCCTTGAAACGCGCCGGTTTTGACTCTCCCTTCCACAACCGTTACTGGCCAGCAGACCATGCTGGACGAGCATCTGGTGGATTTTACATTTTGCTTGAATTTAACCTTTGTTTGTGAGCATGTTTCATACGCTTTTAAAGATTAAACAATTGTCGCAAAAGTAATGCACAAGACTGGTGCACCCTCTGTATTTTTTTTTATTTTTAAACCTTAGGGAGGATACCTTGTGGTAATGCCTTGTCCCCACGTTGAGGGACAAAGACATCTTCCCCACATCCCATCCTCCCAAAGGGATGTGGGGGTTTATTGGAGGGCTTATAGGAATCTGGAAGCTCCCTATACAATAAAGAGGCCCCTCAGATATCCACTCATCCACCTAGGAGAATGAATATGAGGTACGTTAGGTTTAAATGTCGAATGTAAATAAACACCAGTGGTGTCGCTGGGGGGGGCAGGGGGTGCGGGCCACACCCGGGTGACACCCGCCAGAGGGGTAACACCCGTGGCTAGCGGCACCGCTAACACCGCCTGCTGCCCTGATGATCTACGCCTCTCACTGTGTCCCTTAGTGGAGTGGACTGAAGCCACCTCTTCCTTTGTTTACATCCACACAGGAGGGGGAGGAGCCAGAGGGACACACACCACTGTGTGTATACGTCCATCTGCGCTGTTCTGTTCTGCTCTATTATAAGTAGATGGACATGTGCAAGGGGGGCGCTATGGGAGGGGAGAGGGGTGTCTGTACTGATGGGGGGGGTCTGCACTGAGGGTGGATGTCTATACTGATAAGGGGAGGTCTGCACCGAGGGGGTGTCTATACTGATGGGGGTCTGCACTAAGGGGGGTGTTTATACTGATGGGGGGTCTGCACTAAGGGGGGTGTTTATACTGATGGGGGTCTGCACTAAGAGGGAGGGGGATTCTATACTGATGGGGGGTCTGCACTAAGAGGGAGGGGGATTCTATACTGATGAGGGGTCTGCACTAAGGGGTGTCTATACTGATGGGGGGGTCTGCACTAAGGGGGGGTGTTTATACTGATGGGGGTCTGCACTAAGAAGAGGGATTCTATACTGATGGAGGATCTGCACTAAGGGGGAGAATCTATACTGATGGGGGGTCTGCACTAAGAGGGGGGATTCTATACTGATGGGGGGGTCTGCACTAAGGGGGTGTCTATACCGATGGGAGGGGGGATTCTATACTGATGGGGGGTCTACACTTATGGGGGATTCACTAAGAGTCTAAGAGATACTGATGGGAAGGTCTACACTGAGGGGGGTGTCTGCACTGAGAGGGGGGGGTCTATACTGAGACAGGGGGGTCTGTATTGAGGGGGAGGTCTATATTGATGGAGGGGGGGTCTGTACTTAGTGTGGGGGGTCTATACTGAGGAAGGGGGAGTCTGTTCTTAGTGAGGGGGATCTATACTAAGAGAGGGGGTCTGTACTGAGGGGGGAAGTCTATACTGAGGGAGGGGATCTATACTGTGGGAGGGGGGTATGTAGTTAGTGGAGGGGGGTCTGTATTGAGGGGGGGGGCTATAGTTGGTGAAGGGTGGGTGACACCAACCCTAGTGACGCCACTGATAAACACACTCACACACACACACCATTACAAAGTCTTATATTTAAAAAAAAAAGAAAACTAGTGTCCCACTATGTAAATCCATTGTCAGTCATGTTGTCCAGTAATGTAATGTAAATCCAGTGTCAATAATGATTACCCACTGCCCCGCAATAATTCCTCGCCAACCGACAACGTTGACCATTTATACAAAATTATTGCAAAGAAAAAAAGCAAAAAAAATGTTCTCAGAAATAAATTAAATAGATTCTTTAATAATTTATCAATGGAGATCCAGAGCCAATCTCGATGACCCTCCAACATGACCAACACTCTGCTCGACAATTTTGCCCCGCCGCACTACCACAGCAAAATGATTGATCCCTGGCTGATTTCTGTTTGTAAACAAAGCAGCTGAGGTTGCTGGGTGATGTCATTGACCGTCATAGTCATGACCATATTTGGTCAATGACATTACCCAGGATTTCCAGTTTGTTTGTCTTTTAGTGTTGGTAGTGCTGCAACCGTTAAATAAAAGACCCCCAGTTGGATTGGGACACATATTGTTCAGCATTTCATCAAACTGTGTGCAGGCTGAACCCAAAGCTTATCTCTAGCATCTGATTTCTTTCACTTGCTGTCTGGAATTGCTCTTTGAAAAATTCAAAATTTGATAACACTTTACAAAATTTTGATAACATTTGCGTGTTGCAATGTAATCATCAATATGAAAGATTTAATAAGAGAAAGATGCAGCTCATCATTTTAGAATGCCCTGGACGGATAAAGAAAGAAGGATATGTATGCATCTGAGTGGAATGGAGTTTCAGTTCATTTTCACCGGAGAGTATATTCAGCAGATTAGCTAAACACTCTGTACCAGATAAGCACTTTCCAAGCCCTGCACTGGGGAGTCTGAGGAATTAGCAGTTCAGTGTTATTCTGTTGTGTGTCAGTACAGAGATATTCTTATTGAGAGACCATAGACGCTAATCTCTGTTCTCAACACCGATAACGCTGCTCTCCTAAATCATGCTACATTCAAATGTTAAATAAATCTAGAATAGGCAGGAAGATATTTTCCCAGGAAAGGGAAGCAGAAAGATATCTGTAGTATTACTTTAGCAACTCAAGTAAGTAAATCAGTCAGGTGTAGGTCCTCTGGCTTGACCTGAAAGCTTTGGGTGGAAGCCTTATGGTCAAGTGGTCATCATGTTCTCCTCTTCAATGGAGCCTGGCCTAGTGCATGGGTGGACTGTGCCTCGGCAGGTCCCCTGCAGAATGGGGGGTCTGCCTGCTTTTGGCCGAGTGGACCACGAGTACCCTAGTTCTCATCTTGCACCCAAGCCAGAATCCCTTCTCTTCAGAGGACAACTATAAGTTCAGTACACCCTCTGTACTTTTTTGAATGCTTCACTTTTGTGTGCTCTTATGCACCTGGTGTTAGTTTTGATTGTGCACATTGCACTGCATAGCTTATATAAAAAAGGAAGGCAGCATGTAGCCAGTTTAAGCTCAACTTTTTGGGTCGAGCAGGACCGTGTTAGAGCCTCTGTTGTTATTGGCATCTTTGTGCCTTATGGGGATTTTTTTGCTTGCATCTTCTCAAGGCAGGAAGTAGGAACAGAAAATCTCTATAGGGGCACAAGGCCATACATCTTGAAATGTGGGTGCATTTCCATGCTCCAGAGACACAGTTGTAGCCTACAGCCACTCATAGTAATAAATGGCTGTATGCTTGCTGTAGATGTGTATATGCCGTCTTTGTGTAAACACACGCATGGTCACTGATGTACATTTATGAACATAGCTTATGTACAGTGGTGTGAAAAAGTGTTTGCCCCCTTCCTCATTTCCTGTTCCTTTTCATGTTTGTCACACTTAAGTGTTTCGGAACATCAAACCAATTTAAACAATAGTCAAGGACAACACAAGTAAACACAAAATGCAATTTGTAAATGAAGGTGTTTATTATTAAAGGTGAAAAAAAATCCAAACCATCATGGCCCTGTGTGAAAAAGTGATTGCCCCCCTTGTTAAAACATACTATAACTGTGGTTGTCCACACCTGAGTTTAATTTCTCTAGCCACACCCAGGCCTGATTATTGCCACACCTGTTCACAATCAAGGCATCACTTAAATAGGAGCTGCTTGACACAGTAAGGTCCACCAGAAGATCCTTAAAAGCTATACATCATGCCGAGACCCAAAGAAATTCAGGAACAATTGAGAAATAAAGTAATTGAGATCTATCAGTCTGGAAAGGGTTATAAAGCCATTTCCAAAGCTTTGGGAATCCAGCGAACCACAGTGAGAGCCATTATCCACAAATGGCGAAGACATGGAACAGTGGTGAACCTTCCCAGGAGTGGCCGGCCGCCCAAAATTACCCCAAGAGCGCAGCGACGACTCATCCAAGAGGTCACAAAAGACCCCACAACAACGTCCAAGGAACTGCAGGCCTCACTTGCCTCAGTTAAGGTCAGCGTTCATGCCTCCACCATCAGGAAAAGACTGGGCAAAAATGGCCTGCATGGCAGAGTTCCAAGGAGAAAACCACTGCTGAGCAAAAAGAACATCAAAGCTCGTCTCAATTTCTCCACAACACATCTTGATGATCCCCAAGACTTTTGGGACAACATTCTGTGGACCGATGAGACAAAAGTGAAACTCTTTGGAAGGTGTGTGTCCAAGTATATCTGGCGTAGAAGGAACACTGCATTTCAGAAAAAGAACATTATACCAACAGTAAAATATGGTGGTGGTAGTGTGATGGTCTGGGGCTGTTTTGCTGCTTCAGGACCTGGAAGACTTGCCGTGATAAAAGGAACTATGAATTCTGCTGTCTACCAAGAGATCCTGAAGGAGAATGTCCGACCATCTGTTCGTGTACTCAAGCTGAAACGAACTTGGGTTCTGCAGCAGGACAATGATCCTAAACACATCAGCAAGTCCACCACCGAATGGCTGAAGAAAAACAAAATGAAGACTTTGGAGTGGCCTAGCCAAAGTCCTGACCTGAATCCTATTGAGATGTTGTGGTATGACCTTAAAAAGGCCGTTCATGCTCGAAAACCCTCTAATGTAACTGAATTAGGACAATTCTGCAAAGATGAGTGGGCCAAATTCCTCCAGGACGCTGTAAAAGCCTCATTGCACGTTATCGCAAACGCTTGGTTGCAGTTGTTGCTGCTAATGGTTGCCCAACCAGTTATTAGGTTTAGGGGGCAATCACTTTTTCACACAGGGCCATGATGGTTTGGATTTTTTTTCACCTTTAATAATAAACACCTTCATTTACAAATTGCATTTTGTGTTTGTTGTTCCGAAACACTTAAGTGTGACAAACATGCAAAGGAACAGGAAATGAGGAAGGGGGCAAACACTTTTTCACACCACTGTATGCACAAATATTTATGTTTATGTGTGTTTTTCTTTATATATTCCTGATTTTAATTTTCTTATTTTCTCCAAACATTTTATCCTTCACAATCGTAACTAACACATTTGCATATAATTAGTTTCTGTCCCCCCCCCCTTCTAAAAAAAAAACAAACAAAAAAAAAACACTCCTACCCCATCTCGCTCACTCCTTCCCTCCCCTTTCCACCAGCACTACTATCCGTTATCTTTAAGTATCTCTCCGTTTTCCTAAATTCCAACCATTGTTGCCATGTCCTCTGATGTTTCCCTTCTAGATCCTCTGACCTGTGTATCGACTCTTCTATAGTTCTTGTCCTCTCTACCTTCTCTATCCACTCTTTCATGGAGGGTGTCTCCTGCGATTTCCATAGGCAGGGAATTAAAGCCTTTGCTGAATTTAATAAATAGGGGATTAAGCTACTCCCGTGTTGTCTCCCTCCCTTCTCTGTATCGTGGAATAGGCACGCCCATGGATGTTTTTTAATCCTGACTCCTGTTATATTAAAGATAATTTCTATTATTTGCTCCCAGTACCACAAGTGTGAGAAGGTCCCCACTGCAGCACAACCTCGCCAACAATTTGGAGAATTGTCTCCGCTGTAGGCATTCGCTCTTTGTGGGGTTACGTACCATCTTGCTAAGAGTTTGTAAGACATTTCCATTGTTTGTATGTCTTTTGCCACAGAGTAGACAAGCCTTATGATCTTGTTCCTATGTTCATCGCTACTTAAGGGACCTATCTCTCTTTCCCATTTTTCTAGGTAGGATGGGTATTCGTGCTCCATCTCTCGTAACAGTATTTTGTGTGTCTTTGATATCCTTTTCTCTAGACTGTGGGGGGACTCCATTAATTTTTCTAAGGGTCTCAATTCTCTCTTTCCTCTTAAAGGTTTTGGTAGTATCTGTGCAAAGTGTTGTAATTGGGTGTGTCTCCAGTTGTCTAGTGCTCTCTGTCCCCACTCCCGAATAATTTCATTATAAGTGTATAGTCTATTCCCTTCCATAACGTCTATCAATCTCAAATTCTCTTTATTAGACCACCTTCTAAAATATATATACTCCTCCTTTCCTGGGAGGAAAACATTTGTATCTAAAAGTGATATTAATGGTGAATTATAATCCCATTTGTGTCTCTTATTTACTACATCCAAAATTTTTAGTGAATGTTTTGTGAAAGTGCTTGTGCTTGGCCCTAAATCTCGGTACTGTGGGGGTATCCATATAATTTTCCTTATATTTGTTCTACTTAAAGTGGTTTCTAACTCAACCCAGCTCTTCTTATTATTATTATGGGACCAGTCTATTATTCTAGAGATCGCGATTGCCTCGTATTATTTTTAATAGTCAGGTGCTGCTAACCCCCCTCTATCTTTTTCTCTGGCTATTATGTCAAAGGCAATACACGCCCGTTTACATGCCCAAATAAACTTTATTATCATTGACTTTATTTTCTTCAGGTATGTCTGTGGGAGAGAGATTGGAATCATTTGGCATGTATAAATAAATATAGGCAGTATAAACATTTTAACTGCATTTATCTTTCCAATCCAGGAAAGAGCTTTGTATTGCATCCCTCGTAGTTGCTCTTTAATTTTATTCAGGAGAGGGATATAGTTAAGATCGAACAGATCGCCTAGTTGGGCTGTCAGTTTTATTCCCAGGTAGGCAAGTTCTTTCTTACACCATTTAAATGGAAGTCTAGCTTGTATAGCCCTCTGCTCCTCTATTGGTACAGTTAAATTTAATATCTCGGATTTAGTCATATTTACTTTAAAGTTCGATAGTTTACCATATTGTTTTAATTCCTTCATGACCATGGGGATTGATATTCTGGGCCTGGAGATATATAGCAACAAGTCATCCGCAAATGCCGATACCTTGTACTCCCTCTCTCCTACCCGAATTCCTTGGATATCTAAATTTTTACGCATCGCGGCCAGTAAGGGTTCTAAAGTGATTATAAATAGAAGTGGGGAGAGTGGGCATCCCTGTCTTGTCCAATTAAACAAGTCAAGGGGACCGGACAGGGTGCCATTGATTCTTATTCTAGCTGTCGGGTGATGATAGAGGGATTCAATCCATCTCATCATCTTCTCACCTAATCCCATATATCTCAATGTTTCAAACAGAAACCCCCAATCGACCCTGTCAAAGGCCTTTTCGGCATCAATTGACATAAGGACTGTGGGGGTACCCCTCTTGATCGCTTCCTGAATCAGCATTATTGATTTCAATGAGTTATCCCTTCCTTCCCTCCCCTGGGTGAACCCCACTTGATCGTTATGAATCCATTTTGGCAGATATGGCTTCAATCTCTCGGCAATTATTTTTGCGAACAACTTTATATCAGAGTTTAATAAGGAAATTGGCCTATAGCTTTCCACTGCCATGGGGTCTTTTCCCTCTTTCGGGATCAAAGTAATATGTGCCAAAAGTGTCTCCTCTCTAAAATTCTCTCCTTTCCCTACCGCATTAAAGTAGTTGCATAATTTGGGCGCTAACTGTTTGGAAAACTTTTTATAGTACGTAATGGGATATCCATCGGGGCCCGGGCTTCCTCCTGAGGCGGTATTTTTAATTGCTCTCTCTACTTCTTCTACTGATATGGGGGCCTCTAATGCCTCCATTTCCTCTTCCTTGCCCCTAGGTAAGTCCAGGTTCCGTAGGTATTCCCTTATTTCTTCCCTCCGTTTTCCCTTCTCTTTATCTTTCTGTTTTATATTATATAGAGTACTATAATATACGTGGAATGCACTTGCTATATCCGGGGAAGAAACTAATGTCTCCCCTTTTACACCTCTGACCTTCCCTATGAAAGTCCTATTCTTTTTTTCCTTCACCCTGTTAGCCAGCCATTTACCTGCTCTACTTCCCCACTGGTATCTTTCCTTATTTATAATGTGGAGCGCCGCTTTTCTCTCTTGTTCTAAGCATTCTTCTAGTTCTCTCTTTTTGGTTATCAGTTCCTGTTTTTCCGGTATCCCTTTGGGCCTTGTTCTCTGTTCTAGCTCGTGTATTTCCGTATATAACTCCTTTTTCCTTTTTTCCCTAGCTTTTTTTTTCCCCGCTCCAATCCCTATTAGGATCCCCCTTATAACTACTTTATGGGTTTCCCATACTGTTGAGAAGGCGACCCCTGGCGTCTCATTGAGTGTAAAAAAAGTCTCTAATTCTTGCTCAATCTTGCTAATTGACTCTTGATCCTGGATCAATGAATCATTCAGCTTCCAGTTTATCCCAGGTCTAGAGTCCCCTTTTATCTCCAGTTGAATTTTCACTGGGGCATGATCCGATAACGTAATTGTTTTTATTTCTGCCTTTTTGAGGGCTCGCAAGCACACTCTATACCTGCGCACAGCCATTCATTACCTTGGACCCCCAGTTTACGTTGTATGGCCTCATGTGCCCATGTGCATGAGGCCTTAATATAGTGAGGAAGAGTGAGTTGAAACTTCTGCCAGTGTTTTATTGCTGTCTGTACTTTTTTGCACCAATAATAACTGCTCCCCCTCCCATATTTGCACTGGTGATGACCACAGACACCCATTTTTTATAAGATCACAGGTGCTGAATGTAATGCTGCGTACACACAATCGGAAATTCCGCCAGCAAAAGTCTGATGAGAGCTTTTGGTCGGAAAATGACCATGTGTATGCTCCGTCTGACTTTTGCTGGCGGAATTCCAGCCAGCAAAAGATTGAGAGCAGGTTCTCAATTTTTCGGTCGGAAAAAGTTCCGATCTGAAATTCCGATCATCTGTACCAATTCCGACGTGCAAAATTCCTACGCATGCTCGGAAACAATTCAACGCATGCTCCAAAGCATTGAACTTAATTTTCTCGGCTCGTCGTAGTGTTGTACGTCACCGCGTTCTTGACGGTTGAAAGTTGTGGCATTATGGAAATATTCCCAAGTGTGGTCACAGACATGAAAAGACATAATAACCTAATGTAGAAAAAGGCCAACATGCTAACTTGACATCCAGAATGATTGCTGAAATTCCATAGAAGTATAAAACCACCAAAAGGGTGCTTTTGTGTTTATTTGGGGGCTTACTCTTAGCCTGGGTTCAGACTAGTGCGGTACGAATTCAAGGCCCTGCGTGACTGCGCAGTGAAACAGCGGCTGTTCTGCGGATTGTCCGCGTTTTAGGTGCCAATCAGCTGCTAGAATGAATTCGCAACTCATTTTACTACTTCTGAGGGGGAAGTCCACGCCAAATTTTTTGAAAAAAAAAAAACGGCATGGGTTCCCCCTCCAGAGGCATACCAGGCCCTTAGGTCTGGTATGAATTTTAAGGGTACCCCCTACGCCGAAAAAACGGTGTGGGGGTCCCCCCAAAATCCATACCAGACCCTTATCCGAGCACGCAGCCTGGCAGGTCAGGAAAGGGGGTGGGGACGAGTGAGCGCCCCCCCCCCCCCTGAACCGTACCAGGCCGCATGCCCTCAACATGGGGGGGTGGGTGCTTTGGGGAAGGGGGGCGCCCTGCGGCCCCCCCACCCCAAAGCACCTTGTCCATGGTCCAGATTAACCTCCCATTTGATAGTGCCTGTATAGTTTTGGAGCGTACTACTAATCCCAATGCACACATTCCTGTTGAAATGGCTGTGCAATTGAGTGGGTGCTGTGGTGACCAACGGCTGGAACTGTTTAAAGTCAACCCCTGCCCAGTGCCCTGCATGTCATTTTATATAATAAAAAGATTTTTTTCTGCCTGGAAACTGGAGATTGTCCATAGCAACCAAAAAGTGTCCCTTTATGTCAAAAGTGGTTTTAGACCAGCTAGAAAACACCGATAATAAATTAGAATAACAATTTATCATCAAACACTAAATTTAATGACAGCGACTATTCTGCAACTGAGCAAATTTCTGTGTTTTTGATTTGATTACATTATTGAATAATTTTTATATATATTTTTATTTTATTATAATTTATGATTTTGTGTTTCAAACTATATCGTACCCGGGATGTCTACTAGTCTCTTGTTCGGACAGATTTAAGTTATTCATAAGAATTGCATGCCTACAATATAAAAACGCCAAATTTCCATGCAAAATAATTGTACCGCTTTCAGCACAAAATTCCAGACAGAATCATACCGCCAGGGAGGTTAAAGTAGAACTCCAGACAAAAATAGCAATATAAAAATAAATCAATTATTAAAGGATATAATAAAACCAGCTTCTGCTGCAATATTCAACTTCAAATCAGAGCATTAACACCCAATTGGAGTTGATGGAAATATGTATGCTGCCATTGCTGACTTTTGCTAAAAACTAGCATTTTCAGATGGAGGCAGCCCCCATATTTATATGCGAACAGAGCCATTTTAATTGACTTTAGAATAACACAGGCCGTGTGCTGGAATTAAGTGAAAGGTTGACCTTGGGGTACCACATGGTGCACACATGACATTTGGGATGATGCTGTTACACAATGAAACAACTAACGATGATGTGCAAGGTGTATTTTTCTACAGCAACCAATCAAATTTTTGTTTTGTGAAATCAGATCAGTGTAAGTTAGGATCTGATTGGTTGAATAACTGCCCTTTTACATATTATCATGGGCCTTTGTACTACCTTACTAAAACTGTATTTAATTGTTTTTAAATGTTGGTGTACCAACAGATGTTTATGTATATTTACTTATAAATATATGGATATTGAATTATATCTGCCAATAAAAAAGACATTTGTGTGTAATTAGCGTGTCTAAATGTGATTCAATTATGAAAAAAAATGTGTTGGAGTTAATTACATTGAAGTAATTACAGAAAATGGATATTAATCGCTATTATGAACTGAGTAGAGATGCCATGATTAATGACTGAAACAAAATATAAATGCATTTTTTATTTAAATTAGGGACATCTGCAGGTCATTCTATTATCCTGCCTCTGTGGGTGTGCTAAATGTATTGCCCTGGGAGGTTGGCAGATTACAAGATCTGGTAAGAGGGAGAGATAAAATATGGCTCTTATAGCGATTCTTACTATTGGGCATTAGGAAAAAAAAAACACAGTAATTACAGTTACATCTGGATTCCAATTAAAAGGAGTCGGTCTTATTGCTCTCATTTCACAACCAGTCATTGATAAGGAATATCCTGCTTGGTACATTAGCTTTCAGCAATGGGAGTTTTCAGCACAATGCTCCCAGCGCAGAGCATGATGCCATCCTAACATTAACCTCCTTGTAACCCTAACCCACCCTGTATCCATAACATTAAAGAGACCCTGTCACCAACTTAAAAAAAATTGAGGTAAAATAACTGAAAAATCAAGTATTTTACATTCTTACTTGCAGTGTTTTCTTGTCTATAGATTATTTTTAATTAGTTCACGTGCAATGTGCTTTTGAATTTGCTAGAAAAATTGACTAGTTTATTCCCTAGCACAGCCTCCTCCCTCGCACATCATGTTCTCTCCTCTTCTGGGAGTGCCTAATTACCCAGTGTTGCCAATCTATCAGATTGAAATTTACTGACACGACACCCAAAATTTACTGGCACAGCCAAGTTTTTACTGGCATTTCCAAAAGTTTAAAAGTTTCTGTTTCAAATGCAAATTTAAGTATTTAGGCTACAAACAAGTACAATATGCAATTAGCAATGTGATTGAAGGTAGATAATAAGGAAAAAAAAACATATTTATTTTATTTTCGATATAGTAAGTAAGTAGCAAGTAGGATAGGAGGGCAAGAAATTAGAATGGGTCAGGCGCACACATGAAATTTTACTTTCAAAGTGACACTGACAGCAGTGTGCAGCAGCACAGATGATGATGACCCCTCACTGACACAACATGTCCCCTCCTGAGTCACAGCGACAGTCTCTCTCCAAGCCAGGTGGTCCCTTCAGTCCACTCCAGTCTAAACAGCACTGATGGTCCCGCGCACGAGGCTCTGGCTGCTCTGTTTGGCTCCCTTGCACTATGACATCACATGACATTCTCAGGCACCGCCTCCGCCAGAGCCACCTGAGCATACTGTAGCAGGCACTTGGATGGTCTCGGCCGGCTCCAGACCGAGCTGAGTGTCACAGTTATATTTTTTACTGGCAACTTTTTCCTTTTACTGGCATTTACTGGCAGGAGAAATTTGCCTCTTTTTTACTGGCTGCCAGTAAAAATACTGACAGTTGGCAACACTGCCTCCCTCTATCTCTCTATATAATACTTTAACCACTTCAGCACCGGGCCATTTTACCCCCTTCCTTACCAGAGCACTTTTTGCGATTCGGCACTGCGTCGCTTTAACTAAGAATTGCGCGGTCGTGCGACGTTGCACCCAAACAAAATTGACGTGCTTTTTTTCCCACAAATAGAGCTTTCTTTTGGTGGTATTTGATCACCTCTGCGGTTTTTATTTTTTGCGCTATAAACAAAAGAAGAGCGACAATTTTGAAAAAAAAAAAACACAATATTTTTTACTTTTTGCTATAATAAATATCCCATTTTTTTTTTTTTTTAAATATTTTATTTCTCAGTTTAGGCCGATACGTATTCTTCTACATATTTTTGGTAACTTTTCGTGACTGCAACATTGCTGCGGACACTTCGGACACTTTTGACACATTTTTGGGACCATTCACATTTACACTGCGATCGTTGCTATAAAATTGCAGTAATTACTGTGTAAATGTGACTGGCAGAGAAGGGGTTAACACTAGGGGGCACTGCAGGGGTTAATGTGTTCCCTAAGGTAGTGATTCTAACTGTGGGGGGAGGGGACTCACAAGGGGAGGAGACCGATCGGTGTTCCTCCGTACTGGGATCACATGATCCGTCTCCTCTCCACTGACAGGACGTGGAGCTGTGTGTTTACACACACAGCTCCACGGTCCCGCGCGGTCCCGTTGTTTGTTTACGGGCAATCGTGGATGGCCGGCAGACATCGCGGCTGCCGGGCACGCGCACCGGGTCCCGAGCGACGCCGCACGCGTGCGTGTGCCCCCTAGGCGGCCAGGAATGGGAGGACGTCATATGATGCCCACCCAGGATGGGAGATCCACCTTGTGGGCGTCATATGACTATGGGCCGAATGGGAAGTGGTTAAAGTGATTGTAAACCTTCACCTTTTAAAACAACCCCTTAAATTTAAAATAGAAATGAAAGGCAAAACATTTTGTATATATATACAAAAAAAAAACTAATTACAAAATATTACAAATACTTTGTTTTCCTTTTTTTTTCTTTTTTTTTTTTTAAGCGATCACTCTCTGTTTTCACCTGCATAAGAGCTGGGGGAAGGAGAAACAGCAGTAAACTGAGCTTCCCGTGAAAGGCTGTGCAGGGGGTGTGTGTGTCAGGACAAGTCTCATAATTGGAGGAGATCACACTGAGTTCCCAGCATATCTAGAGAACTGACCACTATGTGTTCTCCTGATTAGTGTGGTCAGTTTTTTTTATTGGAAAGCAGTGGGACTGGAAGGATCACCAGGTATTTTACACAAAGAAAGCAATACAAAGGGAACAGGATACTTTTCAATACAACTACATGATACAGCAGGAACATATCAGGAATATGAAATGTTGGGTTTCTTACTTACTAAAGCTTACTAAAGCTTTGGTTGACACACTGAGAGCCGCATGTGAATCTCACTGGAACCTCGCCGTATTCCTGTGCTATTCACATGCAATTCAGCGTGGTGTGATTTGAGCCTATTCGATTTGAATGGCTGAAACTGCAGCGCACCCAACCCAAAGAAGTGCATGTACCTTTTTTGGAGCTGCACCACTACCGAATCGCATGGCCGTTGTGTGCAACATGATCTAGTGCAGGCAAGTGCACTGCGTTTGCAAAATGTTTGGGGTGTCATCAAGATTGCACTGACACCTACTGCGCATCGCAAGGCATTGCAATTTAAATGCAGTGCATGAAATGTGCAGGAATCTTGGCATTTCCCATACCGCACTGGTGTGAACCAGGGCTTAATGTAGCCTTCTGGGGCTGCTGACATCACCTCTAAGATGGCAGTACACAGCGCCAATCTCAAGGCTTTTGATTGTCAACACAAAGGAGGCTTTTACAGGTAAATAACATGCATAAAATTAATGCATAAAATTCCTTAAATAGACATATGGTAATATTTTGGTTGAAACGCATGGTCTGGAGAGTCTCTTTAGGCCTCACCCTAACTTTCCCTGTAACCCTAGCACTAACTCATCCAGTAATCCTAACATCAACCCTCCCTGTATCCCTAACACTAACTCTTCTGGTTACCCTAACCCTAGCATTTACCCTTCCTAAAACCCTAACAATGACTTCCCCTCTAACAATCACACTAACCCTCGTGCCATTCTGAACCAGAGTTTCGTGGAACCCTAGGGTTCCTCCAGAGGTTGCCAGGGGCTACCCTGAGCTATGGCAGATTAACCTCCCATTTGATAGTGCCTGTATAGTAGCGTACTACTAATCCCAATGCACACATTCCTATTGAAATGGCTGTGCAATTGAGTGGGTGCTGTGGTGACCAACGGCTGGAACTGTTTAAAGTTAAAACAAAAAATTTCACCAGCACACCAGGGATCTCAAAAAAATGGGTCCAAAGTTTTAATAGCGATCACATCGTTACAGCAGAAAGCAACGCTTCGGAGTCACGCAGGACCCCTTCATCACGCATGTGACCTGTATAGTTTTGAGGCCAACACCACTTGGCAGAGCTTGATACCAATGGTCTTTTTAGCTGTCCGTAAGCTGTTCTCATCTTTATTTTTTTAAATAAAAAAAAAACTTTGAAACTACAACAGCTTATTAGATGTTGGAAAACTGTTGAAGTATTTTAACCTGCAGTGTGGTAAAGCATTCTTATGAACAAGCCTCCTAAGAAGGCACCATAGGGTAAATCTGGGAGTCTTGGTTCAGTAGAAAAGTTTATTATTTTAAGGACGTGATGACGTGTTTTATGAAATGAGGCAACAGGGTGCCATATTTTATACAACAGCTGCATTTACACTGACCTCATGTCCCATGTATACAGGAAACTGTTGGAGCAGGTAAGATGAGGATTCTGACACAGTAGCTTGTAGATGATACAAATATGAAATGTGAGAAAATCAGAATTTATGAACAGTTGTAGAAAGCCAAATAGTCACATAAACAATGCTTATATACAATTAAAGATAAATTCCAGGTATGGCATTTTTTTTTACATAGTTAGCAAGGTTGAATAAAGACACCGGTCCATCCAGTTCAACCTGAGTGAGTGTGGGTGCATGTCTACAATTATCCCTATCCCTATTCCCATATAGCGCCGTCAATTTACGAAGCGCACCACACATACATTGCACACTCACATCGGTCCAAGGTCCCCAACTCACATTCATATACTAGGGCCAATTTTGGACAGAAGCCAATTAACCTACCAGCATGTCTTTGGAGTGTAGGAGGAAACTGGAGTACCCAAAGGAAACATACACAGGCACAGGGAGAACATGCAAACTCCAGGCAGGTAGTGTCGTGGTTGGGATTTGAACCAGTGACCCTTTTTACTGCTAGATGAGAGTGCTACCCACTACACCACTGTGCATTGGTAACTTGGCCCAACATACATGGGACCACAATTACATTGGTCCAGTTGGACCGATGTAACTATGCATATGCCATACCTGTGGGATCCATGTAGAAGATGGAAACCACTGCAGTAGACCCCACTACTCCAGTGATGTCCGCTTGCGTCCGGGTCCTGTGATGCTCTGCTGCATTCTGAACACAGGCGGTTGGGCACTCGGCACAGGCACCGTTTTTGAATTTTCTCAATGAGTGCAAAGCATTCTCTGATTGGACGAGGTGGAGGGCATTGGCGTGCTTTCCCCAGCAGTCCATCAGGTATGGGATGTGCATACTTACATTGTGCCACGTTGGACCACACTGTGCCAAGTATGCAATCCAAATAATTCCTTTTAATAGTTCATTTTTAAAACTGACTTATAGTTTAACTAATTGATTTTCTTAGTAAAGAGACATAGTAAAGGTTAACCTTGGTGCAAAGCAAACAGTTATAGCTTGAAAGAGGTCAGCATCCATAGCTGGTTTGGGACTTTTTTCTGGCAACTTCCTTCCACCCCTGTAAGGTACATTACAGCGGAAATGGCAGACATTCAAAGTATTTCTATCAGCATGGCTCTATAGCACATGAGTCCCACAGCACACTGATTGGCTCCTTGTGCTGCTTCTCCTTCTACTAGGCTAAGTTCTGCTGTAAACAGGGCTGCACTTGGATGATATCAGTTGAAATTCAGGTACTTGTTCTACTCTCAATAAAAATAAAAAAAATACATTAACTGATGAATTAAAGTGACCCACAGGGCCAAAAGTAAAATAAAGGAAGTCTGTAAAAAAAGATGCTATATACAGTACATACTGTACCTTTCCAATGGCCTATCTGTTAAAACTCCTCTTGCTGAACCCTAGCTGTTACAGGCATCTGAAAAACCCAAAAAACCCACTTTACTGCTGCACGACGTGGTTCATCTAATGCCACGTACACACGAGCAGACTTTTCAACAGCAAAGTTCCGACGGAATGAATCCGTCTGACAATTCGATGGTGTGTGTGGGCTCCCTCTGACTTTTGCTGTCAAAAAATCTGACGGACTTTAGAAATAGAACATGTTTCAAATTTTTCTGCCGGAACTCCGCTGGACCCAGTTCCTATCGAGAAATCCGCTCGTCTGTATGCTAGTCCGACGGACAAACAACGACGCTAGGGCAGCCAATGGCTACTGGCTACGAACTTCCTTATTCTAGTCCGGTCGTACGCCATCACGTTCGAATACGTCGGAATTTAGTGGGATTGTGTGTGGCCAAGTCCGTTCATTCGGAAAGTCCGTCGGAACTCCGCTGAAAGTCCGTCGGAAAGACCGTCGGACCTAGTCCGTCGAAAAGTCTGCTCGTGTGTACGTGGCATTACCTGTGGCTCTGCTGTCACATCTAAGCCAGCGGGTGAAACCACAGCATGCATGGGGAACTGCATCTATTTGTGTATTTTATATCTGCCTGGAGTTGACCTTTAAAACCCTTCTCTTTTATTTAGGTCTTCCAGTTTTTTTTCTCATTAAGAACTCTAGAAACTTGAAATTACCCTAACTAGGGCACTCTTTCTGGATTAATTGACTGGTAAACTTCAGAGGTGCCAGTGTTAGCTGCATTGGGTTATAAAAATGAGTCTCTCAAGAAACTTTATTTTCTGCTGCCATCTGCTATCATCCATAATATATAAAGACATGTTTGTACCTATTTACATTTTAATGTTGCCCTAAGTGATACTATATCTATCCAGACCCAAAGGCGAGGTCAGATTTCAAGCTTCAGTTAGCACAATGTGCACGCATCACAGAGAAAAAAAATTACAAATGATGTTTCATTGCATGATTTATATTGTTTTCACAGTATTGAATGTGTGCCCATCGAATACATTCCTAAATAGAATAATCTCAGACTGGAATTAGGATCTTCTTAAAAGGCAAGAATGAGG
Source organism: Lithobates sylvaticus (assembly GCA_028564925.1). Lineage (NCBI taxonomy): Eukaryota > Metazoa > Chordata > Amphibia > Anura > Ranidae > Lithobates > Lithobates sylvaticus. The sequence goes on from CM053031.1 coordinate 44,946,003, forward strand.
TAGAAGCTCCCCATCGTGTTTAGTAGCAGCAGCGAGGACTTTTGCAGCAGGAATTGAACCTTGCCCTGATGCATCAACCTTGCCCAACACAAAATAAATTTTGACTAGCTCTTTACAGTCAAGGCTTTATAACCCATGTAGACCTTGTAGATTTGTATTGCCCCAACAGCATTTGCTCACTTCTCATTTGCTCCCCTGAATCACCAACAGCTGCTGAGAGAGAAAAAAAAAAAGACCACTATAAGCTCTGAGTTGCTATAGACAAAGCTTACACAAGGCTGAGGTCTCCCTTCTTGCCCCCATGTGACTACGCTGGTTAACATAAGAGAATGGGGAGTGGGTCAAATGCTCCATATTCAGAAGTACTAGATATTTCCTTTACTCCCGGTAGCTTAATAGAGTGATGGGGAGTAAAGAAAAGCTGACTATGAACTCTGTGTAAGTAGGAAATGAAAGCTCTTCTCTTTTTTATTTTTTTAATGCTTGTCCCGTACCTGGTCAAAATGAACAAAAAAGTTTACAAATCACTACTCAGACTCTTAATACGCCAACACTGCCCTTTGGGTCCTGCTCCGATTCTGGAAGTTGCACTTCTTTTGGGTTGACTGACTCTCAGCATCATTAAAATTACTTCTATTGATCCCAGGTTGTCGTGGACACACCCCCTGGGGGTGTGTCAACAAGCAACCTTGACCTAAAGGAGAATTCTGCAGAGAATTGCACTCACACATAACTACACGAGTGCTGGTCTATCAAGCCATGAGGACTGCCAACACCGATGGAGAAAAGAAAGGACCCTGCACATGTCTTAGTGACCCAGGTAACCAGAAGACAGCTTGTAAGTGGGGAGCTGGGCGGTGGTTGCCGTTGTTTGCCATGTCCTCCATGTTTCCCATTAACTCATTGGGCAACAAGCTATGGTCACATGAGAGGCCTACCCCCTGTGGGTTCTTCTGGACTATGTTAGGCACTCTGTACATGGTCACTTCACTACACATGGTGTACCTTGCTTTGTGCTGTCTTCACCAATGCCCTGGGACAAGGCTGAGGATGCCGTGGGGGATTACTCAACCTTAAGTACGGCCTCTATTATTAAATATGAATGTACACCATGCACACTGACAGTCCAACTGTTCTCAAGTTAATTCTCGATTCCCAGTGACAATGTACACCTTCTGTGTAATCTTAATTTAGGAGGGACATGCTGAGCCAATGTCAACATCTACCTGTATAGCGTTTCGCACTACTACTTCCCCAGTAGTGGAGTGGGCCCCGCCGTGCACTCTGCGTAGGCTACACGCACACACTTAACTTAATGGTTGAACTTCTGTACCTTTGTACAGGATGAGGACCCCTGTGGCACAATCCTCTCCTGTTGCTATGGGAGACAAACCGCTGGCAGGAGTGCCAACAACATCTCCCTCGCTGCTATAGGCCATACCACCTATAACAGGTACACGCTGCCTACCAACAGGCTGCTTGTTACAACTCTGTTACTCTTGGCAACTACTTGTGTCTTTGCATTGCTCCATTCCACGCAAATACCTTCATACCAAAATGTGTTAAGATCCACTTGTTATATTATTTGTGCTAGTTACTTGCGATACACCTCTTTAGTAACTTCAGACCAGGCAGGGACAACGTTTTAATACTTTACCTAAAGTGATTGTAAAGTTTTTATATAAAAATAACAATCATATCTATACTTACCTGCTCTGTGCAGTGAATTTGCACAGAGAAGCCCAGATCCTCCCCTTCTCGGGTGCCTCTTCTGTGCTCCTGGCCCTCCCTCCTGTTGAGTGTCCCCCACAGCAAGCAGCTTGCTATGGAGGCACCCAAGCTGAGCTGCAGCTCCCTTTATGTGTGCATTTAGACACGGAGCTGCGGTTTGACCCACCCCCCTCTCCCTCCTGATTGGCTACCTGACTTTGATTGACAGCAGTGGGAGCCAATGGCATTGCTGCTATGTCTCAGCCAATCAGGAGGGAGAGTCCCGGACGGCCGAGACACTCATAGACATCGCTGGATAGAGATAGGGCTAAGCTAAGTATTAGGGGGCCGAGGGGGGCTGCTGCTTTTTATCTTAATGCATAGAATGCATTAAGATAAAAAAATCTTCTGACTTTACAATCCCTTTAATAAAGTACAAAATAGATATTTCATAGTCCAACAGGCAAGATATTATTTATTCCTAATTCCCTAACTATAACTACAAGCTTGAGTGCTGCCCTGCATACCTGCTAAGGTGTAGTCCAGCATTTACAGTTCTTCAGAGGCTCTCTCACGCAGATACAAGTCCTTCAAAGGCATACTCCAGTGCTGGTGTCTTCATGGTGAACGACATCCTTCTGCTCCTCTGGGTCTTGTCCTCCGTCTTAATCCCTTACGGGCCTCAGAACTCTCAGTCGCGCTAGCTCCCATGCAGAGGAACTCTCTCTGGAGGCCTCTCTGTGCCAGACCACTGACCACTTTATATGTCACAGGATAAGTGGGCCAGACCCAGACAAGAACCCGCTAAAAAAAACAAAGGACCGGGAAAGACATTAACTCCTATCCTCCCGGCCAGGACAGCACCTAACTAACTGTTGCACCTGTCCAAGCTGGCGGAACTAAAGATCATATACAGTACAAAAAAATCTTCAAAAGAAGTAGCAAGGAGGGGTGATAAAAAAATGAATTTGGGCTAGCCTGTTGCTGTGCCGTGCATGGACATAGTACAGGTTTATTCTATCCTTTAATGCCGCGTACACACGATCTGACTTTTCGACGGACTTGGTCCGGCGGACAATCCGACGGACTTTGCAGCTGAGGTTCGCCGGACTTTCAAGCGAACGGACTTGGCCACACACGATCACTCCAAAAGTCGGACGGATTCGAACGTGATGACGTAGAATAAGGAAGTTCATAGCCAGTAGCCAATAGCTGCCCTAGCGTCGGTTTTAGTCCGTCGGACTAGCACACAGATGACTGGATTTTTCGTCCGGACTCGAGTCCGTTGGAAAGATTTGAAGCAAGTTTTATTTCTAGTTTTTCAACCAGACTCGAGTCCATGGGAAAGATTTGAAGCAAGTTTTATTTCTAGGTCCCCCGGACTTTTGGGAAGAAAAAGTCCACTGGAGCCCACACACGATCAAATTGTCAGACGGATTCAGTCCGCCGGACCAAGTCCGTCAAAAAGTCTGATCGTGTGTACGTGGCATAATTGCTGTTGCTGGGACTTGAGGACGGCTTTAAAGCCCCATACACACGGTCGGAAAATCCGACCACCAAATCCATTGGATTTGGTCCGACGGATTTAGTCCGACACTGGTGTTGCATACACACGGTCGGACAAAGTTGTCGGAAAATCCGATCATTCTGAACGTGGTGACGTTTGTTGCCTACGACGGGACTACGTAGAGGCTAGTAGCCAATAGCTTTGGTCTTGTAATGTGATCTGAGCATGCGTGGCACTTTGTCCGTCGGAATTCGCTACACACGATCGGAATTGGTAGGATCGGACTTTGTTGTCGGAATATTTATAGAGCAGGAGATAGAACTTTGTCCGTCGGACAATCCGATGGAAACTGTCCGATGGTGCCTACACACGGTCGGAGTTTCCGACAACATTGTCCGATAGGACAGAATCCATCGGAAAATCCGACAGTGTGTATGGGGCTTAAGAAAGACTGAAATAACTTAATAGACTATAATGCAATGGGAAACAAAAACAACATATTCTCAAATAGAGCTGAGCATTTCAATGTAAGCTTCATCATTTACTTGTCTTTATAAAGCTTTACCATTTACTTGATTCAATTCTTGAAGTGCCGTAATATGACGATTTTGGGTAGTGGACAATAAAGATGTATTATATTGTTAATTCCCTTCTTAAGCTAATAAAAATATTAATAATAGTAGTAAGTTGCCACCACCTAAATAAGAATGATCTTCTCAGTTGCATATTGAAAGTATGATGACATTAATATAAAAAGGAAGATGGAAGTACATTGTAAATTCCTGTTTCCCTTGCAAGTAAGGGACTATCCAACCAAACAGTAATTTCTCACCCTCTGGTGTAGCCACCGGTTCCCTCCATGACAGCAGTGTTTTATAAACATTTGGCTCTGTCTTATCTTTTCCCATGCAGTAAAATCCAGCCTATTAAGAGCAATGAGGCAGAAATGTTTGTACAGATGATCCAGCAATGGATGGTGTCACAGGATAATGCAAACATGTGCAGATTCTAATTTACAGCCTTTACACATTTTTCGTAACCGCTCTCTCTATATATACAGTCAGGACTTTTTTTTCTCAGTGAAAAGGTGCAGGTACTCCCCCCTTTTAAACCACCCATTTGTCTCCTCCCCTACCCACCTCTGAGCATTGTCCCTTGGTTCCACTCCTACCTACTGCCCAATGCTCCCCTTTTTAGAGAATACAGAACCAAGTATAATTTTGTGGTGTTAAAGTATGTTAATGGAATTTGTGAATGATAACAGGAAAAGCAGTAGAATGGATCCCCTGCAGCCAGCAACAATAGATCCCCCAAGAACAATAGAACCCCCACAGCAATATACCCCCAAGCAACAGTAGATCCACCCCAGCAACAAAAGACTCTACCAGCAACAATAGATCTCCCAGCAGCCAGTATCAATATACCCTCCAGCACACCCTAGCACAACTTGCCATTACCTACATTTAGTGCTGGAGGTGCCGAAACGGCATTCCTGCTGAAAAAAAAGCTCAGTATACAGTATACTCCATACTCTATGACCACCTCTCCAAATTATTGAGTTTTAGACAGCTATGTTCCTCCACCTTTGTTGCAGAAGTTTGTAGAAGACCCTTTTCTAGTTTGATGAGTTTGGACTGTCTGGAGGAACTTCAATTATCTATTTTTGGGAATAAATTGTAATGCCGATTGCGAGCATCCAACACCAGTACCTGACCTCACACATGCTATTTTGGCTGAATGAGCATAAATTCCCACAAACACCCTTCAGAATCTTGTGCAAAGCCGTCCCAGAAGAGTGGGGGCTGTTATAACCACAGAAGGGGCCAACTCCATATTAATGCCCATGGTTTTGGAATGTGATGCATGTCATACACTTTTGAACAAATATTGGGTCATTTGATTCGGGGGTTACTGGGCTTTTATAAGTTAGAAGGAAATTTCCCATTTTTTTTGCTTGAAGGACAACTTTACCTGGCCATTGACTAGCACTCCCTTTGGACAGGGGAGCCGGATCTGCAGGATCCCATTACCAGACTGCTAAGTACACACATCTTTGGTCCATGTGGAAATATGTAACATATATCTAGTTTGTGTTATCCCTGCAAAAGTAAAAATATGCTTTAAAGTGGTTGTAAACCCTTTACAGACCACTTTGACCTACAGGTAAGCCTAGATTAAGGCTTACCTGTAGGCCCAATAAATATCTCCTTAACCTACACGGTTAAGGAGATATTTTACAAAAAAAGGGCATCGCTGTCTACGGCGCGTAGACAACGGCGCAGGCGCACTGGGCGCGCCACAAGTGAAGGCAAACATTCTGGCACTTATGGATCCCGCGCGCATGCGACATCATCGCTGCTCCGACCACTCACAGCGCTGGAGCAGCGATACCCGGAAGGAAGATGGAGGCTTCGTGGAAGAGGGGACAGCAGTGACATCGCTGGCTCCTGTGTCAGGTAAGTGACACATAATGGGCTACTATGCGATGCATAGTAGTCCTTTATGCTTTACCTTTGAAGGGGAACAAAGAGGAAGTAAACCTATCAGGGTTTACTTCCTCTTTAAGTGCAACACAAGAATATCTATAGAAAGTTCTATTTGTTATAAAATATTCTCAAAGGCTGGTGGACATCTTACAAGACCAAAAAGTTAAATCAATGGCTAAACCGAGAACCGTTCTGGTTCTAGTCCTAAAGTGGATAACAGAAAGCAATGTTTAAAGCAGAAGGCGGTCATAAAATACAAGTGAAACTTTGGGAATCTGTTAAAGTTGACTGGTGCACACATCTTAAAGTTAACAGCTTCTGTGTCGGGTATCACTTTGCCTTTCCAAACAGCAATTAAGTGCTAATGTGTTTTGAATCAACAAGCTGCAAATACGACAGATATTTTTTCTCCATCTGGTGGACATCAAAGGATTTTTATTTAACAAGGCAGAGCGTGTCAACTGATAGGCTCTTGGAGGTAACATGTGTGGCCACCTAGGTGTTTTAGAGTCAGAAAATTTAACTGATTTACAGCCTGTCAGACTGGAGTAGTTAAACAGCTGACCTGATACAGATTTTTTTTTACAGATATTTCAGTTATTTGACTGACCTTTGGCAAAATCATCTACAGCATTACATGTACCAGTGGTTGTCATCTAGCAAGGTAAAGCGGGCTTTCAATGCACAACTGAATCCACCATTCAGTTGTGCGGTGAGTCATTCATATTCTTGCTATTTATATGACTTCAAGATGAACCAGGCCAACAACCGGCCATAGTAGATGGGAGTGAGAGACGAGATCTACCTGGATTGGTTTTTTTGATTGTGTGTTTAGCAGCATCCCTGGCATTCAGCCTTAAGGTATTGCACACAGATGCCCTCCTTTTGCCTCCCTACTGTAAATTTTTATAAAAAATTGGAGAAAGACCTGTATAAAACATATGAGAATCAGAACACATTTATTGCTAAGCACTGGGTACCTGTCTTCATAACCACCCGAAAAGAGATGGATGTTCTCTCGCTTTAGTGATTTTCTTCATCACACTTTCCATGTTATTCTGGAAAATCCTCTGCTTTCATCCTAGAAATGCTAGAGGGCCATGAACTCGGGGAGCTAATTCTGCAATCTCACCTGCTGCTCTGTGTGGACGAATACACGGAGAGTGATTTATGAATGGTGGAAGGGCCTCGCTTGACCTCAAACCCTTTATAAATCTTCTCTAATGCCCGTTTATAACATCTCTGAAGATCTGCACGGATGCGCTGAGCTACCAGCTTTGGAGAAAACTGCATAGATTTATGTTCTTACGGAAATATTGTCCTTATTCTGGAGCATGGAACTAGTATGGACAAGGAATTTTAAGAGGATAGTGAAGCAGCACAAAACTCAACAAGCAAGGAAGGCATTTTATGTAGAGGAGAGGTCAACTATGAAGGTAAATGAATTTCTCATGTGAAAAACATCACAGAACAGAAGCAATACAGAAATCACTTTTTATTCTTTTAGGACTTTATGTTGGCATACTTGTCCCAGGTCAGCGATTGAAAGTTTTGAAACCAGAGTTGATTACCATAGCAGTTAAAGTTTATCTAAACCCAAAATAAAAAATGTCACATATTGCCGCTTACTAGTTCTTGGTGTGGTGGCTGCACTAGTTTCCTTTTTTAGTTATTTTTTTCTTTTATTGACACTTGGTGATCCTGCAAATAACACACCTCATGTCCCTGGATGGCTACGTCACTCCTTCACTGTATCTATGGAGGGAGCTGTGATTGTCACCCTAAGCTGCTCTCTTGATATGGACGCCATACATTGTAAAAGAAAGAAGAGAGGGTGCACCAACTTTGCGCATTACCTAAGTGTTATCTTTAATAATGTAAGAAAATAAGTATACTCACAAAAACATTAATGATAAAAGCATTTCAAGGCCCATAGTAGACACAAAGTGGCCAGGTCACCAAGACTGTTCCCAGCAAGTAGCCATCTAGAAGCTCCTCTGACTTGCTGGGATCAGTCTCGGTGACCTTGCCTCCTTGTGACTACTATGGGCCTTGATATGCGTTTATCATTAATGTGCTTGTGAGTATACTTTTTTTCATACATTGTTAAAGATACAACTTGGGTAATGCGCAAGGTGGGTGTGCCCTCTCTTATTTGTTTTACAGTGTTTCCATTGGGTTTCTTCCCCCGACCCTCAGAGGGCAGCAAAACCTGTGCTTTCATTTGAACCCCCAAGAACCTGTGATACATCTAGCACCATTACACCACCCTTGATCGAAGGACAATATTATTGTATCGACTCCATTCATGCCTGTACCTCTTCATATCCGTTACATGGGGGCAGGGCAATTGGTAGTTTACAGAAGATAGCTAGAAAGGAAGATATTCTTTGGTGCATCTCACAGAAAGTCACAAAGACACTTAACTAAGAAGCCCACTTGTGTTTTTCGTAAAAGATTTACTTTAAACATAGCAAATAAAAAGAATTTCTTTAACAAACCGTGTTACCCATGCCATGATTCATGGCAAAACACAAGCAACCCTTCACAACCGTATTGCCAAATATACAAGAATCTGGCAACCTTGGATAGATCGCTTCTTGCTAACTGAGTTCGACTCCACTCTGCTTCAACCTAACGCCATGGTATTGCCCCTCTTCCTCCTACTCGACCGCCCATACTTCTGGATGTCCCCCTCTCTCCCTCCTCCTCCCTTGCCATCTCTATTCTCTCCCCTTTTACAGGCAACTTCTGTGGACCTATGATAGTTTCCCATTGGTTCATCATTAATACTGTTCTTATTTTTAATCTATTTGATTGCATATAGGCACTTTTGCTTGGATTAATATGAATACATCATTAAGAGTCTGCTCATCCTTGTTCTGTGCTCTATTGTTCTGTAAAGGCCACTGCATTAGCTGATCTGCCTGTAATCATTCTCAGGCTTCAGTAAAGCCTTTTCAACAGAAAAAAATGCCCACGACAGCCTATGTTTAATAAAAAAAACAAAAAACACAAGGGATGGTACTTGCGTTTAATGAAAAGTGTCCCTTGTGCTAGTGCTGGCTATCATAGTTTAAATCTTCCTCTTCCCCCCACATTCCCAAAGCAGAAATCTTCCAGCGCTGCGGAGCGAATACAGCCTCTGGACCTGTCTTAGGCACTTGCCAACAGTGATGACTATGTCCGCCTTTTCTACCCCCATTCTCTGCTTATAGAATATGTACTATAGATTCTATTAATGAAAAGTGCTCTATGAATGGAAGATGGGTGGATGCATTAAAGGTCGCCCCCCCTCCATTTATGGCGCTCTTTTCATTGTGGAAAACTAGTACATTTTCTGTGAATGGAGAATGGGGGAGGCAGAAACGTTGGGTATAGTCGATACTCTTAACAAGTGCCAATAACAGGTACAGCAGCTATATTAACCCCCACAGCACAGGGGGCAGAGGATAGAAGATTAATTTATCTTATTATAAATTTTATTTAAAACACTAATCTGGGCTCGGTTCTCCCTCTCCCCCCCCCCCCCCCCGCATCCTAATGACCCCTTTTCCCCCATGGGACACTTCCGGCACCCTTAAAAATGCAAAACTGGTTGAAACTTGCCGAAAGCTTAAAAAATGCGTTGTACAAACTGCTTTTATACAAGTTGAAATCTGTATGAGTAAGGCTGTTTGTTCTGTTGGCTGTTACAGTATATCACTGGGACAAGAAGTGAAGAAAAATCCTCAGTCTTGGATGGAGTTGAGTCTTAATCCTAATGCCTTTTTTACTGATCATTCCCTTTATCTTTCAACTAAAATATTAGTTTCATCAATCAAAAGATTTGAAAAGTATTGCATATATGCATTCCAACCCCTGCTGTGCTATAGGAGGATGGCAATGGCATAGTTGCCAATATTTAAAAATAATTGGGACACCTGCCTTTCACACAGGGGTTCTATGGCTTCTTGGCTTGGTTTTCTGTGGCTTCTAATGTCTTACCTTTAACCCTATGCTCTGCTACGTTTTAGACAAACTAGAGTCTGTGGGTAAAGTTAGAGTAAACTAATACCCATTGTTGGTGTCAAAGAGGC
>CM053031.1:44956235-45098735 GCA_028564925.1 Lithobates sylvaticus
TACAGTGGCGGTACGTCCCTTAACCTCCCTGGCGGTATGATTATGTCTGGAATTTTGTACCAAAAGCGGTACAATCATTTTGCATGGAAATTTGGCGTTTTATATTGTAGACCTGCAATTCTTATGGATAACTCACTTAACCGCTTCGCGACCGCCTAACGTCGATGTACGTCTGCAGAATGGCACGGCTAGGCAGAACCACATACCGGTACGTGGTCCTTTAAGAGCCTAGCCGTGGGTCTCGCGACCCGGTCGGGAGCTCCGTGACCACGGCCGCGGGACCAGTGGACCGGATCGCCGCTGGTGTCCCGCGATCGGGTCACAGAGCTGAAGAACGGGGAGAGGTCTGTGTAAACAAACCTCTCCCCGTGCTTCCTACTCTGCCTGTCATTGATTGGCTGTTCCCTGTCATAGGGAAAGCCGATCAATGACGTCAGACGTCAGCCCCGCCCTCTAATGGTAAAAAAAACCACACACGTCACAGCCCATAACCCCTCCCCTCCCCCTAGTGGTTAACTCTTTCACTGCCAGTGTCATTTATACAGGAATCAATGCATTTAAATAGCATTGATTGCTGTATAAATGACAATGGTCCCAAAAATGTGTCAAAAATGTCCGATGTGTCCGCCATAATGTCGCAGTCACAATAAAAATCGCTGATCGCCACCATTACTAGTAAAAAAAAAATATTAATAAAAAATGCTATAAAACTATCCCCTATTTTGTAAACGCTATAACTTTTGCACAAACCAATCAATAATCGCTAATTGCGATTTTTTTTTAACCAAAAATAGATATAAGGATACGTATCGGCCTAAACTGAGGAAAAAAAATGTTTTTTTATATATTTTTTTGGGGATATTTATTATAGCAAAAAGCAAAAAATATTGCATTTTTTTCAAAATTGTCGCTCTATTTTTGTTTATAGCGCAAAAAATAAAAACCACAGGGGCGATCAAATACCACCAAAAGAAAGCTCTATTTGTGGGAAAAAAAGGACGCCAATTTTGTTTGGGAGACACGTCGCACGACTGCGCAATTGTCAGTTAAAGCGACGCAGTGCCGAATCGCAAAAAGGGGCCTGGTCCTTTGGCTGCCAATTGGTCCGGGGCTGAAGTGGTTTAAATCTGTCCAAACCAGAGTGTAGTAGACATCCCCGGTATGATAAAGTTTGAAATACAAAATCATAAATTATAATATAATAAATAACTATAAAAATTCTTCAAAAATGTAATAAAATCAAAAACACTGAAATTTGCTAAGTTGCAGAATAGTCACTGTCATTAAATTTAGTGTTTGATGATAAATTGTGATTCTAATTTATTATCGGTGTTTTCTAGCTGGTCTAAAACCACTTTTGACATAAAGGGACACTTTTTGGTTGCTATGGAAAATCTCCAGTTTCCAGGCAGAAAAAAATGTATTTATTATATAAAATTACATGCAGGGCACTGGGCAGACCACTAGGGACAAAGGGGATGTGTATTTTTTTTATACAGTACTGTATGTGTTTTGTGTGTTTTAACTTTTTTGAATTTGGCGCGATCTCCGCTCCCGTTCGTCATAATATCGCAGGGAACGGAAATCAGCGGCACTCGGCACTGTGTGAATCGAGCGGAGGAGCTCGCACACACAGCGGGGAGACATCGCAGGATCCAGTGGACAAGGTAAGTAACTCTCCCTGTATCCTGCAATGCAGCCCCGAGTCTGGCTCGGGGTTACCGCTTATGGTACTGAAGTTCCACCCCCGAGCCAGACTCAGGATTACCGACAGGGGGGTTAAGGGCACCCGGGCGTCGCCCCCTCTGTCACGCCACCCTCTTCTGTGTAGAATGGATAGATTCATACATAGCATGAATCTATCGATGGCCGCTGTAGACACCCCCTATTCAGGCATCTGGCCCCTTTTCGGACGCCGGCACCTAAATTACAGCGGCGGCTGTGTTTTTTGAAGCACCCGATTAGAGCCATAGTTTCTAATAGGCTTCAAAAAAGGTGGACTTGGAGCGCAGAGCATTGCGCTTGCAGTCCACCCAGATGGGTTAGAAAAGTGAATGAATATTCGCTTTTCTAACACTGAACTGCCTCTCATAAGCCAATAAGGGGGTAGGTGGGGCATGGGTCTAATACCTGTCATCTGATTGGCTGAAGTAGCGCCTGTGCTCTAGCAGGAAGGAAGAAGAGGCAAATGGAGGACACAGGAGACGCCGCCTGACCCGCTGCTCATCCCACTATCCAACAGCTCGCCTCTGTCACAAGGCAGTCAGCAAACGGGTGGGCGGGTGGGGGGGAGGTCACAGTGCCTGCATTTGATGGGCACAAGTGGCTGCATTTGACGGGCACAGTGCATTGATGGGGCACAGTGGCCGCATTTGATGGGCACAAGTGGCTGCATTTTATGGGGCACAAGTGGCTGCATTTTATGGGGCACAAGTGGTGGCATTTGATGGGCACAGTGACTGCATTTGACGGGCACAGTGACTGCATTTGAACGGCACAGTGGCTGCATTTGACGGGCACAGTGGCTGCATTTGACGGGCACAGTGGCTGCATTTGATGGGCACAGTGGCTGCAATTGATGGGCACAGTAGCTGCAATTGATGGGCTCATTGGCTGCAATTGATGGCACAATGGCTGCATTTGAATTTTTTAGTTTGTTTACACACCCGCCACTGATTAGCTACATTATTCAAAGCTGACCTTCTGGTATACAAGTAAATAACCAGCAAAACATACACCGATTAGCTATAACATTTTAACCACCTACCATAACATTATGACCATCCACCTAATAATAGGTTCCCTATTCCTACAAAAACAGCCCTGACCGGTGGAGACATGGATCAAGGTGAGTGCCTGACATTTAAAAATGGCGCTGCTGAGCGCCATTACTTCATTGCGCATGCGCTCGCCTGCCCAAAAATGGCAGAGCGTGTACGGGCTTTTCCGAGCCCGGCTAGCTTTGGAGCGGCGCATGTGCAGTTGACATTGTCGGCCCGCAGCCATATTTTTTACGGGTGCCGACAAAGGCTGGGCTGGCGCAACCACAGCCCAAATCGGCCCCAGGGCAGGCGGCCTGCTGGGAAATTTCCCGCTATAACGGTATGCCAGTTTGATCCTGGTGCATCCTGGTGCTATCAATTCCCCAGGTAAGCAATGCACATGCACCAAGCCATCCACATGATGTAAAAGAAAATGTGATTTATCAGACCAAACCACCTCCACCGTTGCTCCATGGTCAACTTCTGATGCTCACGTGCCCATTGCTGGCACTTTTGGCTGTGGATACAGGTCAGTATGGGCACCCTGACCGGTCTGTTGCTACACAGTCCCATATGTAACAAACTGCAATGTGTTCTGTCAACTTTGTATTGGAACCCACATTAAGGTACTGCAGTTCTTCTATTGGATCAGACTTCACGGGTCAGCCTTTGCTCCCACTTGCATCAAAGAGCTTTGACTGCCCATGACCCTGTCACCATTTTACAAATTTTCCTTTCTTGGTCCACTTTTGGTAGGTCCTGACAACTGCAGACCGGGAACATCCTATAAGAAGTGCAGTTTTGGAGTTGCTCTGACCCAGTCATCTAGCCATTACAATTTGGCCCTTAGACAAACATCAGAGAGTTAGAAAATCCAGCACCGACTTGACTGATGATAAAATGGTTCAAGCTTTATTAGGTATCCATCTAGACATAAAAGTATCGGTCATATAAAATAATTGACGCATTTCTGTCCCAAACTTAGGACCTTAGTCATAAACAGCACCACAAGATTTCCTTTCCACAATTTGGCCCTTGTCAGAGTTGATCAAATCCTTACACTTGACCATTTTCCCTGCTTTCAACGCATCAACTTCAGGGACAACATTTTCACTTGCTGCCTAATATATCCCAGCTAATTTCAGATACCATTGTCACAAGCTAATGAATATTTTTCCTTTTGCCTGTCAGGGGGTCATAATTTTTTGGCTAATTGGTGAGTGTGACTAAAGATATATATATATATATATATATATATATATATATATATATATATATATATATATATATATATATATATATATACTGTGTATATACAAGGGGTCTTCAAAAGCTTTCCACACTTTTTTATATTTAATAGAGTTTAAAAAAAGTATTTCTGTATATCCAGTCCTTAGATTCTCACAGCCCTACCCTAACATAAGGCACACACACACACTGGTGAACTAATGTTTCCCTGCTTAGGTTAGATAAAACAGTTCCTTGCCTCCAACCTGTGACAGGAAAGTGAAGGAGCAGCAACAGACTGATGAGGTCCTCTCTCTGTTCTCTTCCCCTCTCAGCATGTTCCTTGCCAGCACATGTGAACACAAGACACCTGATAGCAGGGCCGTCTTAATAGCATCATGGGCCCCTGGGCAAAGTAATGCTCTGGGGGCCCTACAATGGAGACAGCGCAGGTAAACAGACATCAAGTAGGTAGGAGGCAGACCAGCAGAGCTTCCCCTTTTGGGTGGACTATGGCCCCTCTACACCCCAGATATGCCCCCAGCACTCTGACCCCTCTACACCCCCCTGTCCCTCCCTGCTGGCTGTGAAATAATAGGTATCATTCTGCACAGCACGGGGCACCACTGCCAGCCTGCCTCCCCTGTGTATCAATCATTTTCAGTGCCATCATGGGGCCCCCAATTTCAGGGCAGCATGGGCTCAAGGACCAGCTGCTTTGGGGAAAGTGCAGGGGCCCCCCATGCAGCTGGGTTCCCTGGGCAGTGCCCAGGTGTGCCCTCTCATTAAGACAGCCCTGCCTGATAGCCCCAGCCTCTCTGCCCAATCCCTCATGGGCTGTGGGATTACACTCTTTTTCTCAACTTCAGTTCTTTAAAGTGATTGTAAAGTCTTGTTTCTTTTTTCTATTAAAATAACAAACATTTCATACTCACCTGCTCTGTGCAGTGGTTTTGCACAGGGCAGCCCAGATCCTCCTCTTTTTGGGTCCCTGGATGGAGCTCCTGGCCCCTCCCTCCTGTTGAGTGCCGTGCCCAAGCTGAGCTGCAGCTCCGTGTATTCATTCAGACACGAAGCCGAAGTTCGGCTCCGCCCCTCTCTCTCCTGATTTGCTAACTAAGCCAATGGCACCGGTGCTGTGTCTCAGCCAATCAGGAGGGAGAGTCCCAGAACAGCTGAGGCACAGGTGGACATCACTGGATAGAGATGGCGCTCGGGTAAGTATCGGCTGAGGGGGTCTGTTGCACACAGAAGGCTTTTTATCTTATTGCATAGAATGCATTAAGAGAAAAAACCTTCTGCCTTTACAACCACTTTAGAGACACAGAGGGTTCCACCTTCCCAGCTCAATCCCTAGGACACAGGAACCATTTGCCCCAGATTGCACACAGCCTTCCAGTGAATGAGCAACCAAGCATCCATAAACTGTAAACTCGACAATGGCAAGTGCCAGATGCCAACCCCAAAGGTACCATTTTTGAATATGCCTCAAAAGTATCATTCTCAGCTCTTTGTCTCCAGAGACATGTCACCATTCTTTAGCAAGCAGAACATTTGGTTCTCAACCCTGCTTCTGCCCCCTCAAAAAGGAAGAGTCGCTCATGGATGCTTCCGCTACCAACAAAAACTTTACTTTGAATAGCATTTCCAAGGACATCTTCTGTGAAATGTTGAACAGTTTTTCTGCAGGAAAAAAATAGTATAAATGCAGTTTCTTATTGTATCGTTTTGCTACATACTTTGGAGAAAGAGCTTACCTCTAGGGTTGTCACCTCATCCCTTTAAAACCGAACACATATTAATTACACAGGTTCTGTGGCTGATTAAGGTGGTAATTAAACACGTTCAGTGCCTTATCTGTATTAAATTAGCCTCAGAACCTGTGTAATTCATATGTGTTTGGGTTTAAATGGATGAGGTGGCAACCCTACCTTGAGGGCAGGGACCGATGTGAATGTACGATATGTACTGCGCTGCGCATATTGACGGCGCTATATAAGTACCTGTAATAAATAAATAAAAATGTGAGTGATGTGTATCTAGGCTCCCTGTTGGGGCAACAAGATTACCCATGAATTTGGGATGAGGAGGTAAGGAGCTTACAATCTAAGGTCTCTAATGCCGCTATCACACGAGCGGATGTTTCGACAGCAAAGGTGTGCGACGGAACAAATCCGTCAGACTATTCGATCGTGTGTGGGCTCCATCGGACTTTTGCTGTCGAAAAATTTGACGGACTTTAGAAATAGAACATGTTTTCCGCCGGAACTCTGCCGGACCCAGTTCGAGAAATCCGCTCGTCTGTATGCTAGTCCGATGGACAAACAACGCTAGGGAAGCTATTGGCTACTGGCTACGAACTTCCTTATTCTAGTCATCACGTTCGAATCCGTCGGACTTTAGTGTCATTGTGTGTGGCCAAGTCTGTTCATTCGGAAAGAACTCCGCCGAAAGTCCGTCGGAAAGACCGTTGGACCTAGTCCATCGAAAAGTCCGGTCGTGTGTACGCGGCATAACTCACATTCCCACGCTAGGGCCAACATGGACAAGAGCCAATAACTTACAAGCATGTGCTTGGAAGGAAACCCAAGCAGGCGCAGGGAGAACATGCAAACTCCAGGCAGGTAATGCCGTAGTTGGGATTGTGTCATTTATATGTGTTTGGTTTTAAAGGGATGAGGTGGCAACCCTATTCATAACACTTGGGTTTAAGTCACTGGTTAGAGTGTGATATTGAAGCACTCAGATTCCTGTTTAAGCCCAGGTTCACATTTGTGCGAACACAGACATCGCATGGGATTCGCACCCGCACTGCGGAGCCGATCGCATGGGATGTCTGTGCAATGCGAGTTCAGCTATACAGTTGTATGGCTGAACTCGCATTGATTTCGCACAAAAAAGGTGCAGGGACTTTTTTTTACGCACTAAAATCGGATCGCATGGGTGTTCTCAGCTATGCGATCTGATTCCTGTGTGAGTTCACAGTTCACACTGCGATCTGTGAACCGATCTGGGGGTGTCATTAACAATGTATTGACACCCGCAGCGGTTCGCAGAGGGCAGTGTGAACTGCCTGCTGGAGAGATGAGATGCAATGCGGGAACCGGCACTGTAAAAGTGTGAACCTAGGCTAAAGTATTTATTTCACTCTTAAGAACAGTGCCACACCTAGGGTTGCCACCTCACCCCTTTAAAGTGGTTGTAAACCCTTTAAAAAAATCCAAAAAAAAACCTGCAAGACAAAGGCATAATGAGCATACTAGCTCATTATGAATTACTTACCTGAGATCGAAGCCCCCGCAGTGGTCCTCGTTCACCGATCCGGTGGCCGCCATCGGTTACTTCCGGGTATCGCGGCTCCAGCGCTGTGATTGGCCGGAGCAGTGATGATGTCACTCCCGTGCATGCGAGCGGGAGCCACCAGGAAAGGCACAGTACAACTGAATCAACGGTTTCAGTTTGCTCAAGTGTGCATGTGCCGATGACATTGGCACATGCAAATACAGGGATATCTCCTAAACCGTGCAGGTTTAGGAGATATCCAGTGTAGCTACTACAAGTAAGCCTAATTATAGGCTTGCCTCTAGTATAAAGTGGTTGTAAAGGGTTTACAGCCACTTTAAACCTGAACACATATTAATTACACAGGTTCTGTGGCTGATTAAGATGGTAATTAAATGCACTTGGTGCCTTATCTGCAGTAAATTAGCCTCAGAACCTGTGTAATTCATATGTTCGGGTTTAAAGGGATGAGGTGGCAACCCTAGCCACACCTACTGCCTTAACTCATTAATTACCATACACTCCACTCAGGTGGTTGTATTAGTAGGGACAGCAGTTATAAACAAAAAAAGAGCGACAATTTTGAAAAAAAATCATTATTTTTTACTTTTTGCTATAATAAATATCCCCCAAAAATATATATATATAAAAAAAAAAAATTTCCCTCAGTTTAGGCTGATACGTATTCTACATATTTTTGGTAAAAAAATTCGCAATAAGCGATTATTGATCAGTTTGCGCAAAAGTTATACCGTTTACAAAATAGAGGATAGTTTTATGGCATTTTTTATTAATAATTTTTTTTTTTTTTAAATGGCGGCGATCAGCGATTTTTATTGTGACTGCGGCATTATGGGGGACACATCGGACATTTTTGACACATTTTTGGGACCATTGTCATTTATACAGCAATCAGCGCTATACAAATGCACTGATTCCTGTGTAAATGACACTGGCAGTGAAGGCGTTAAAGTGGATGTAAACCCAACACTTTTTTTTTGTTGATGTCATAATGTAGAGAATAAGATTTCCTTTCATTTGAGCCCAGTCTTGCCACACAGATTTACTCGAGGCCTGAGCAATCTTCTTTTATTGTTCAGTTAGAGAAGTCTTGACAAAGTCTTGAAAACTTTGTCAAAAACGCCCCCTTGCTGTGAGTGACAGGTGATTTACATATCTCATGCACTAGCCTGTGACAGGTTATCATCAGATCACTGGATGTTTTACTCTGCCCAGCTCTGACTACATACATGTCCCCTAAATCACTTGTCTGTCTATAGTCTGCTGACTGTTCACTGCATCCCATGATGAGAAACATCCAGTCAAAACACAGTAAAGCTGGGAGAGCTGGAGGGGAGGGGGATGTGAATTGTGAACTTTTTACACAGGATGTGCCTGTCTCAGGCTAGTGCATGAGATATGTAAATCACCTGTCACTCACAGCAAGGGGGCGTTTTTGACAAAGTTTTCAAGACTTTATCAAGATTTCTCTAACTGAACAATAAAAGAGGATTGCTCAGGCCTCGAGTAAATCTGTGTGGCAAGACTGGGCTCAAATGAAAGGAAATCGTATTCTCTACATTATTTTATACAAAAAAAAAATGTGGGGTTTACATCCACTTTAACCACTATGTGGCAGTGTAGGGGTTAAAGCGGTGTTTCACCTTAAAAAAAAAATGTAAAAGTCAGCAGCTAAAAAAAAAGTCGCTGCTGACTTTTAATAAGTACACTTAGCCTCCCAGAGCGCCCGCGATGTCGTTCGTGGAGGCCGAGATGTCCCTCGGCGATCCGGATCCAGCGCCGCCATCCTCAGTAAGGGAAACGGCTTCCCGTTTCCTACTGCGCATGTGCGAGTCAGCGCGCGGCCTACTGCGCATGCGCGATTCGGGGGGCGGCCTACTGCGCATGCCTGAGTCGGCGCGCGGCCTACTGCGCATGCGCGAGTGTAACTTGTGAATGGGGAACGCGGTGTGTTGTGGGACACAGTTCCCATAACACACCACGCCCCATTCACTAGAAGACGGAAGGAGAGAAGATCACTGTGGCGCTGGAGGAGGCAGATTAGGACGATCTGCCTAGCAACAGCCATTTCTGGTAAGTAAAAAAAAAATATATTTTTTTTTTTTTCATTTTAAATTGTTACTAACATTTTTTTAAAGTTTTTGTTTTCAGGGTGTCCCACCACTTTAAGTGTGTCTTAGGGGAGATGCTTGTTTACATTAGCATCTCTCTGTTCTTCCTCTCCGTAAGGCGACCGCAGGATCCGCGACCCGACTCACGGAGCTTCCCGCAGGCACGTGGGAAGGGCAACGTACAGGTACGTGATTCTGCCTGTACGTGCCCTTCTGCCGCAGTATATATACGCGAGGCGGTCGGGAAGCCAGGCCATTTTTTGCGATACGGCACCGTATCGCTTTGCGCAGCCGTGCCAACCTGCCGCAGTATAATGCCGATTATAAGCCGATTATAATTCTCTTGGACTCAATATTCAAATTCTAGCATAAGCCGGAATGGTTCTCTTTAGATGACCCATGTCATCTGATCTAACTCCCAGCATATCTCTACAAATTACTTTTCAAATTGTATCCGACCTGTCTGCCGGCATGTCTATTATTTCTTAGCCTCTCGTATTAATGGCTTGTAAAGAAGCGGAAACGATAGGCAGAAATTGAATAATTTCATATTGAAGGCAGCTGAGGAACACATCACTCCAGATGAGACCTAACTAGGCAGGCAAATAAATTGAAAAGTTATTTAATAGAAATAATGCAGTGTACAGTGAGTCAGCTATCTGTACATGGAGAGAGACATTCATCTCTGTCGCAGAGATATTGACCTGAATACAACTGTTGCAGGTTAATGTGGATCCTCTCTCTGCTGAATACAAACTATTTCCCTGTGGCATTAATTAGAATCTATTTTTATGGTGTCATTGTCACTGGAGGCAAGAGCAGCAGAAGCTCTTACTGGCTCATTTACAGCGGCAGCAAAGTGGCTGTTGAGGATTACTTTGTTGTTGCAAATCCAAAGAGAAAGAAAATCATTGTTAATATGAATTTAATGTACTCCTAGCATCAGAATTATTTCTTCATATTAAAGTGATATAAAAGCTTATTTTTTTTTTTTTTATTATAAAAAAGATGTTATACTTACCTTGTCTGCACAATGATATTGCACAGAGCGGTCCCTTACCTCCTCTTTTTCAGTCCCCCGCCGGTACTGTCTGTATATGAGGTTAATCCATCAGCATGTTACTGGGGGCAGCCTAGCCTTAACATCTAGGGGATTCTAAGTAACTGAACCATGGAAGACGAGGATTATGTGTGATGGTGAATACACTTCCTTCCTTCTTTTTTTTTTTTTTTTACTGCTTTTTCCAGGGCACATATCAGCTGTGTGGTACTACATGTAATGTGAGCCCTTACAGCAGGTATATAAGCCAGATCTCCCCGAGGAAGCGGGCTTTGTCCTGTGAAACATGTCGGAGATGTTTATATGAGGCCTTTTCAATGACCAACTTGGGCTATACGGTAGCTATCAACCACTGGCATGACATGTAACTGCAACTGTTTTAAACATTTCCTATATGTCTGACATTTGTATTTGATCTTTTTAATGCTGTGTACAATAAAAATGGGAATTTTTATTATCCTTTGGTGTGGTACCTATAAAGTCCTAGTAGTTTTTCTTGTGAGGGATTGATTTATTATTTAACTGTCTGCTCCTCCTTCTTCCGGATGCCCCCTTGTCGGGTACTCACCGAGGCCAAGTTGCTGAGAACAGCTCCCCTTGCAACTAGGTGCACAGTGCCCCTGAAGGTGGAACAGTGGGCACTGGACACGGAGAGGCACGGGTTGCCAGCAGGTGAACAGAAGGATTCTGGAGGCTGAGACACCTGTGCAGGAGGACCCTTGGGACTTGGAGAAGTGGAAGCCCGGCTGAGCTATAGCACAACAGGAGGCTGAGGTTTCAACACAGAGGAAGTCCCAATGGTACAGAGTCTGTGGAAGAAAGCTGTAGTCAAACACAGGAAGGTCAATCAGGAGAAACAGGCATCAAGTACAGGGATAAGGCTGGGACAAGTCCAGGTGGAGGCCGAGGGTCAAACACAGTAATGATCGAGGCAAGCCGAGGTCAAATCACAGGAGAGGTTCAAGAGAAGTCAGGTACAGTCCGGGTCACAGCAGGTAGGTACAGGAAGCAAGATCAGGCACTGGAAGTACAGGAGCTGAAGAGATACACCAGCAATGAGACAGAGCACACTGTCTCCTTTTATAGGCCTGTCAGGGTCCCATGGTGTGCCTAGTCGTGCACGCAGCTGTGCGCATAGTCGTGCGCGCGCGCGCGCGAGTTTGTGCAATACTGTGTATAGGAGCGCGCCGTGCTGTGTTACTATGCGCGAGAGGACTATTACTTTTGCGCACACCCGCTACATCACGCACCCGTGTGCGCCGCTGCACCACTCTACCCCGCAGGCACACAGGGCAGCACCGATGCTGCAGCCTGATCGTTCCCTGACACCCCTCAGCAAGCTGGGCGCTAAGGGGGCACCTGTGAGCACCCGCTCCTGATCTGGGCTGTGTGTGTCCATAGACACACAGAGCTGGTAAGCCACACCCCCCGCTCCCTCCTCACAGGAGTTTGCCTGACAGGAGCATATGGGATTGATTTACTAAGATCCCTTTCACACTGGGGTGTTTTTCAGGTTCTCTTGGGCTAAAAATAGCACCTGTAAAGTGTCTCATAGGCACCTCCCCTGCAGTCCCAGTGTGAAAGTCCGAGTGCTTTTACAATGGGATGCTGTGCTGGCAGGACGTTATAAAATGTCCTGCAAGCAGCATCTTTGGGGTGGTGAAGGAGCGGTGTATGCATAGCTCCTCCACCGGTCCTGTCCATTGAAATTAATGGGCACTGCTGCCGAAGCGCCTGCAAAGCACCTCATAAGCGGCGCTACACGGGCGCATTTAACCCTTGTTGTAGAACAGGTAGTGGAGCTTATTTTTACCTTAATGCAGGGAATGCCCTGGCAGTTTACCTATATACTATGCAACCTCCCATCCACACCCCTACCATCTCAACTAATTATTATAAGGCCTCATGCACACTGGACGTCAAAAATAGCATTATAAAAATGACAGTAGCTTTGCAGTGGGTTTTTTAATGTTTTTGCAATATCGTTTTTTAGCGTTTATTGTCGTTAATTCGTGTTTTTTACTGTTTTTCCACGATAGTGTTTTTTTTTTTCAATTGATCAAAGACGTTAAACGCTGGTGAGACACGTTTTTGAGTGCTTATCGCCGTTTATCAGCCTGGAGTCTACTCTACTCTACTCTACTGTGTGATGGGCGTGCTGCAGGAGGACACCTGAAGTCTGGTCAGGTAGGTCAGTGTATGTCGTGTAGGTCAGTGTGTGTCAGGTAGGTCAGTGTATGTCAGGAAGGTCAGTGTAGATCACGTAGGTCAGTGTATGTTGTGTAGGTCAGGTAGGTCAGCGTATGTTGTGTAGGTCAGGTAGGTCAGTGTGTGTCAGGTAGGTCAGTGTGTCAGGAAGGTCAGGTAGGTCAGTGTGTGTGTAGGTCAGGTAGGTCAGGTAGGTCAGTGTGTGTCAGGTAGGTCAGGTGTGTCAGGTAGGTCAGGTAGGTCAGTGTAGGCCAGGTAGGTCAGTGTATGTCGTGTAGGTCAGTGTGTGTCGTGTAGGTCAGTGTGTGCCAGGTAGGTCAGTGTATGTTGTGTAGGTCAGTGTATGTTGTGTAGGTCAGTGTATGTCGTGTAGGTCAGTGTGTGTCAGGTAGGTCAGTGTGTGTCAGGTAGGTCAGTGTATGTTGTGTAGGTCAGTGTATGTTGTGTAGGTCAGTGTAGGTCAGTGTATGTCAGGTAGGTCCGTGTGTGTTAGGTAGGTCAGTGTAGGTCAGTGTATGTCAGTGTATGTTGTGTAGGTCAGGTAGGTCAGTGTAGGTCAGGTAGGTCAGTGTAGGTCAGGTAGGTCAGTGTATGTTGTGTAGGTCAGTGTATGTTGTGTAGGTCAGTGTAGGTCAGTGTATGTCAGGTAGGTCCGTGTGTGTTAGGTAGGTCAGTGTAGGTCAGTGTATGTCAGTGTATGTTGTGTAGGTCAGTGTGTGTCAGGCAGGTCAGTGTAGGTCAGGTAGGTCAGTGTAGGTCAGGTAGGTCAGTGTATGTTGTGTAGGTCAGTGTATGTTGTGTAGGTCAGTGTAGGTCAGTGTATGTCAGGTAGGTCCGTGTGTGTTAGGTAGGTCAGTGTAGGTCAGTGTATGTCAGTGTATGTTGTGTAGGTCAGTGTGTGTCAGGCAGGTCAGTGTAGGTCAGGTAGGTCAGTGTAGGTCAGGTAGGTCAGTGTATGTTGTGTAGGTCAGTGTGTGTCGTGTAGGTCAGTGTGTGTTTCGTGTAGGTCAGTGTGTGTCAGCCTCAGGTCGGTCAGTGTGTGTCAGGTAGGTCATTGTATGTTGTGTAGGTCAGTGTAGGTCAGGTAGGTCAGTGTATGTCAGGTAGGTCCGTGTGTTAGGTAGGTCAGTGTATGTCGTGTAGGTCAGTGTGTCGCGTAGGTCAGTGTATGTCAGCTAGGTCAGTGTATGTATGTCAGGTAGGTAGGTCAGTGCATGTCAGGTAGGTCCGTGTGTGTTAGGTAGGTCAGTGTGTGTCGTGTAGGTCGGTGTGTCCTGTAGGTCAGTGTATGTCAGCTAGGTCAGTGTAGGTAGGTCAGTGTATGTATGTATGTCAGGTAGGTAGGTCAGTGTATGTATGTCAGGTAGGTAGGTCAGTGATGTATTGGTCAGTGTGTCAGGCAGGTGAGTTTAGTGGTCAGCATTGATGGGCACTGGTAAGCCAGGCAGCAACCAGCAAGTGAGCTTGTGACCTCCCAAGCCCCCCTCCCCGCCACACAAGCCCACCTCCCAGCCAAAAAACCCTGCGCCACTACCAATCCCCATACCCCCCCCCCGTGCCGGCCCCTGGTCTTTTTGCCACCTAGCAACACCCCTGGTTTGGGGCAAACTAGCATACACAACTCTTTGCTTGATTTTCTATATCTTTTCAGTGTACCAGTCCCTGAAATGCATGTGATGTTGACGGGTGATTTAACTCGCAACCTTCCAGCAAAAGCTAATACATTTGTTTCAAGAGGGCTTAGCCTTGAAGTTGGTACATTGTTGTCCGAAGTCAAATACAACCAGTTTTTCCATCTTAGAACCCACTAAACATGTAACATTTTAAGCAAAATTCTTCCCCCAGTCTGTAAAAGTGTCTACAATGACATTTTATGATGAAGTGTGGTAGAAATCTGTACTCTTTTTTTCATATCACTGAGTAATTTTACCAGACTCTCTGAAATATAACAGAAACTTGAATTTCCTGAATGCCTGCAGCTGACCCTTGGGATCTTCATACTGTTGAGTTACGGGACTGCCTAGAACACAACATCTGGGTTTTATAATCATGTCAAACTCTGAGCTCCAGCTGGAGGCTTTCAGTGCAGTCTTAACACACACACACACACTTCCTGTAAAACGGTCCTGCCGAGGCCAAATGGACCAGTCCTAAATTAGAAACACATTTTCCAAATCTGTCATGTTTTCATATACTGTGTATAAACAATTCACACAAAACATTAAAACCAAAGAAAGTGAAATATTAAAATCCAAAAACATGTTGCAACATAACTTTTTTTTTTTTTAAATAGAAAAGTACACAAAAAAAATTGTAGAGAAGTTTACATTTCCCCTCTTAATGTATAATACTCAGGAAGTTAAACTATTCCATAAAATAAATACTGCCATTTCCTGTTTTATTTATTTTTAATAAAATTCCAACTGCCAAATAGGCATCTGATCCATTACATTTTAAAAGACAAACAGATAAAAGTGCCAGTAAAAAGGCTCATGCTATATTTACAATGTAAAATGAATAACTTTTTTATGTGATTTCACTATGTTATATTGTCATTCTTTTTAAATTAGCTGAAACATATATATATCTACTGTACATATCTACTGTACATATACAGTATATATATATATATATATATACAGTGGTGTGAAAAAGTGTTTGCCCCCTTCCTCATTTCCTGTTCCTTTGCATGTTTGTCACACTTAAGTGTTTCGGAACATCAAACCAATTTAAACAATAGTCAAGGACAACACAAGTAAACACAAAATGCAATTTGTAAATGAAGGTTTTTATTATTAAAGGTGAAAAAAAATCCAAACCATCATGGCCCTGTGTGAAAAAGTGATTGCCCCCTAAACCTAATAACTGGTTGGGCCACCCTTAGCAGCAACAACTGCAACCAAGCGTTTGCGATAACGTGCAATGAGGCTTTTACAGCGTCCTGGAGGAATTTTGGCCCACTCATCTTTGCAGAATTGTCCTAATTCAGTTACATTAGAGGGTTTTCGAGCATGAACGGCCTTTTTAAGGTCATACCACAACATCTCAATAGGATTCAGGTCAGGACTTTGGCTAGGCCACTCCAAAGTCTTCATTTTGTTTTTCTTCAGCCATTCGGTGATGGACTTGCTGGTGTGTTTAAAATCATTGTCCTGCTGCAGAACCCAAGTTCGTTTCAGCTTGAGTACACGAACAGATGGTCGGACATTCTCCTTCAGGATCTCTTGGTAGACAGCAGAATTCATAGTTCCTTTTATCACGGCAAGTCTTCCAGGTCCTGAAGCAGCAAAACAGCCCCAGACCATCACACTACCACCACCATATTTTACTGTTGGTATAATGTTCTTTTTCTGAAATGCAGTGTTCCTTCTACGCCAGATATACTTGGACACACACCTTCCAAAGAGTTCCACTTTTGTCTCATCGGTCCACAGAATGTTGTCCCAAATGTGTTGGGGATCATCAAGATGTGTTGTGGAGAAATTGAGACGAGCTTTGATGTTCTTTTTGCTCAGCAGTGGTTTTCTCCATGGAACTCTGCCATGCAGGCCATTTTTGCCCAGTCTTTTCCTGATGGTGGAGGCATGAACGCTGACCTTAACTGAGGCAAGTGAGGCCTGCAGTTCCTTGGACGTTGTTGTGGGGTCTTTTGTGACCTCTTGGATGAGTCGTCGCTGCGCTCTTGGGGTAATTTTGGGCGGCCAGCCACTCCTGGTAAGGTTCACCACTGTTCCATGTCTTCGCCATTTGTGGATAATGGCTCTCACTGTGGTTCGCTGGATTCCCAAAGCTTTGGAAATGGCTTTATAACCCTTTCCAGACTGATAGATCTCAATTACTTTCTTTCTCAATTGTTCCTGAATTTCTTTGGGTCTCGGCATGATGTGTAGCTTTTAAGGATCTTCTGGTGGACCTTACTGTGTCAAGCAGCTCCTATTTAAGTGATGCCTTGATTGTGAACAGGTGTGGCAATAATCAGGCCTGGGTGTGGCTAGAGAAATTGAACTCAGGTGTGGACAACCACAGTTATAGTATGTTTTAACAAGGGGGGCAATCACTTTTTCACACAGGGCCATGATGGTTTGGATTTTTTTTCACCTTTAATAATAAACACCTTCATTTACAAATTGCATTTTGTGTTTACTTGTGTTGTCCTTGACTATTGTTTAAATTGGTTTGATGTAACATGCAAAGGAACAGGAAATGAGGAAGGGGGCAAACACTTTTTCACACCACTGTATGTAGCGCTGACACTTTTTCAAAGTGCCCGCTATGTGTAAATTTAGTTTTTGCCCAAAACTACAACTGAGTTTTGGGGGTTAATTATTCTAGGTTATGCTTTGGCATCAGTTTTGCTGGACTATATTAAGGTTCTGCCTGGTCATAGGTGAGGTGAGCACCTGTGACAGGCCTGAGAACGCAGTCTGGTTGGACCCATTAGGTACCAATCTTTCTCTAGAGCCAATCAGTGGGCGCATCTTGCCCCACTGTGTATTCCGGGGGGGGGGGGGGGGTACTTAAGGTGCCGAAGTCACGTGTTCTGGGTTTCTGTCCGCCCGTCCGTCTCTGGACTGGTTCCGGTCCTGACCTGCCCCGTGAGGGGTATTGGTCCAGGAGTGTCTGCTGACCCCGAGGTCCTGGTTCTTTTGACCAGTCCCAGAGGCCCTTATGGTCTGGGGTGGGGATCCATCCGTTTCCGAGCCTCGGAACTGGCTAGTTCGAGGCACAGTAACTGAAGGAGGATTCTGAAGTGTTCCGGTGCCATCTCAGGATTGGCGAGGCCCAGCAACTCTACATACGACCAGGGGAGGACTCTTCGGAGGAGGGCCACACACAAGGCTGGCTGCTCGGTAAGAGCCTAGAAGCTGAGATGTATGGACACTAGTGAATCCGCATTTCCTACGGTATCGCCGGATCGACTGAAAGATACTGGTACCATAGGAAAAGTTCCTAACCTAACCTTCAGTTGCACTAAGTTGCTGAGAGAGACTTTGGTGTGTTCATTCTGAAGTCTTATAACCAAGTCTGTGGCAGAGACTTTGCTAAACTAGAAATCACTTGTTGGCTGCTAGATCTACAAGGGTTTATCCAACGGTGAGCTATCAAGTTGCGAGTGGCTACTCCCTGGATCAACTAAAGAGAGAGACATTTATTCAAGTGTCAGCAAGTTCCAAGTGCCTGAGCTTCTATACCCTTGCCCTCTATTCCCACCTGAGAGACTGTGTTTTGTTCAACGTTTTTGGCAAATAAAAATCCTCAAAAGGACTTTGAGTGTCAGTCTCCACAGTTACTATGTACTAACCCTGGGAACCCCTAGATGAGAACGACGAGCTACAAGGCGGAGGAGGTAATCGGTAAGCCCAGAAAAAACATAGCCGCCCCCAGGGGTTATGGCCGTTACATATATATATATATATATATATATATATATATATATATATATACAGGCATACCCCACTTTTAAGTACACAATGGGGTTTATTTACTAAAGCTGGAAAGTGCAAAATCAGGCTCACTTCTGCATAGAAACCAATGAGCTTCCAGGTTTTATTACAAAAGCTTAATTGAACAAGCTGGGGTTAGAAGCTCATTGGTTTCTATGCAGAAGTGAGCCTGATTTTGCTCTTTCCAGCTTTAGTAAATAAACCCCATTGTGTACTTAAAAGTGGGGTATGCCTGTATATATATATATATATATATACAGTCTGAACTCTAATTCATCCAAAAGGTGTTCTATCGGTTTGAGGTCAGGACTCTGTGTAGGCCAGTCAAGTTCCTCCACCCCAACCTCGCTCATCCATGTCTTTATGAAAATTGCTTTGTGCACTGGTGGGCAGTCATGTTGGAACAGGAAGGGGCCATCCCCAAACTGTTCCCACAAAGTTGGGAGCATGAAATTGCCCAACATGTCTTGGTATGCTGACGCCTTAAGAGTTCCCTTCACTGGAACTAAGGGGCCAAACCCAAACCCTAAAAAACAACCCCACATCATAATCCACCAAATGATTTGGACCAGTGCACAAAGCAAGGTCCATAAAGACATGGATGAGCGAGTTTGGGGTGGAGGAATTTGATAGATTAGAGCGGAGACTGCAGGCCAGGCTTTCTCATTCAGCATCAGTGCCTGACCTCACAAATGCTCTTCTGGAAAAATGGTCAAACATTCTCATAGACACACTCCTAAACCTGAAGCTGTTATAGCTGCAAATGGTGGGCCAACTCAATATTGAACCTTACGAACTAAGACTGGGATTCCATTAAGTTCATGTAAAGGTACTTTACAAATACTTTTGACTAATATATATATATATATATATATATATATATATATATATATATATATATATTGTGAGTTAGGAACCTTAGATTGTAAGCTCCTTGAGGGTAGGGACTGATGTAAATGTACAATGTATATGTAAAGCACTGCGTAAATTGACAGCGCTATACAAGTACCTGAAATAATAAATAAAATAAAATATTGTATATCAGGCTACCGGTACCAGCTTTTTTTTTTAAAATAGAAAAGTACACAAAAAAAAATTGTAGAGAAGTTTACATTTCCCCTCTTAATGTATAATACTCAGGAAGTTAAACTATTCCATAAAATAAATACTGCCATTTCCTGTTTTATTTTTTTTTATAAAATTCCAACTGCCAAATAGGCATCTGATCCATTAAGTATACATTTTAAAAGACAAACAGATAAACGTACCAGTAAAAAGGCTCATGCTAATGCTATATTTACAATGTAAAATGAATAACTTATATAAGATTTCACTATGTTATATTGTCATTCTTTTTAAATTAGCTGAAACATGGTACCTGGTATGTTGGATAAGAATGAAGATGGCAAAGGAGTAATTGACACAATGGAGTTGATTTACTAAAGGCAAAGTGCAGTTTCTCCCGACTTTAGAGCTTCACTTTGCAATTAATACCCAATTGCATGCAGGACAAATAATAAAAAACAGCATTTTTGCTTGCACATGATTGGATGAAGGAATTCAGCCGATCTTTCTCTGATTTACTAAGCACTGGAGCAAATGCACTTTGCAGAGGGCAACTGTACTTGCAAAGTGCACAGTCTATTTGCCTTTAGTAAATCAACCCTCCTATTTTGTCTGAAGTTGTAGGCTTTCAACAATGATAAACAAATATAAAAATCCTTATCCCTACTATGAATATTATCTTCAAATTAGCTTTAAGCTAATTTGAAGATAATATTGATAGTAGGGATAAGGATTTTTATTTTCTCCATATATTTGGCAAACATTTTGAGATACAAAATTTGGTAACGTGACACTTTTTTGGTGAAAAACATTGTAGGTAATGTGAAATGTGAAATGAAATTAAATGATTTATGGGCACAATGGGCTTTAAATAGTGTTATGGATTCAACTATCCCGGACCTGTTCATGTAGTCTCATCATTTTGTATTATATATATTATTTTTCCACAAAAAAAGTCAAATACAGTAGCATTCAGCAGTACACAAATATTAATTAGATACACAAAAATGGAAAAAAAAAAAAACGCATACAAAAGGGACTAAACGACCCTACATGCAACTCCCTCTCCTCCAGAATTTTTTTTTTTTTTTATGAAGCATATTTCACTTAACCACCTGATTACTTTGCACTTAAACCCCCCTCGTGACCAGATCAATTTTCAGCTTTTGGCGCTGACGCACTTTGAATGACAATTGCGCGGTCATACAGCACTGTACCCAAATTAAATTTTTATCATTTTTTTCCCACAAATAGTGCTTTCTTTTGGTGGTATTTAATCACAGCTGGGGTTTTTATTTTCTGCTAAACAAACAAAAAAAGATGGAAAATTAAAAAATAAAAATAAATCATGTTTAATAGTTTGTTATAAAATTTTGCAAACAGGTAATTTTTTCTGCTTCATTGATATGCACTGATGAGGCGGCACTGGTGGGCACTGATAGGCTGCACTGGTGGGGACAGATAGGCTGCACTGGTGGGGACAGATAAGTCGGTACTGATGGAGACAGCAAAGATGGCACTGATGGGCACGGATGGGTGGCACGGATAGGTGGCACGGATGGGTGGCACGGATGGGTAGCACGGATGGGTGGCACTGATGGGCACTGATGGATGACACTGATGGGCACTGATAGGTGGCACAGATGGGCACTGGTAGGCGACACAGATGAGCACTGGTAGGTGACACAGATGAGCACTGGCAGGTGACACTGATGTGCAGCACTGGCACTGTGGGCACTGAGAGATGGCACTGTGGGCACTGAGAGATGGCACTGTGGGCACTGGTAGGCGGAACTTTAATGGGGCAAAGGTGGGCACAATTGATTGGGCACATTGCAGTGAGAGGGACTGATGTCCCTCTCACTGCCGCCGGTGATCGGCTTTTCTTTTTTTCTCCTCGCGCTGTTAGCGCGAGGAGGAAAAAAAGCTGACAGCTGGCTGACAGCTGATCACGTGGTAAGGGGTCGGTATCAACCCCTTACTCGGATCTGTGATCCAGCGAGTCTCACAGACTCGCTGATCACAGAGCGCGCCGCGCGCGCCCTTCAGGGGGCGCGCAGGAAGTGTCTAATGATTTGTCTAGTTGTATATTCACAAATTACACTTAAAAACCAAGGCAGATGATATTGAAATGATACTCCCACAAACAGACAATGCGCATGCTTACTTTTTGCAATCATTAATTCTTTTTATTTTAGAAAAACAGACAAGCAAAGAGATCTCTAGTAGAAAGGAAAAAAAGCCCCCAAACAATCATTTTTTTCTGTGGACATTATTCTGCTGCCAGGAACACATTATAAGTAAATATTTCAGGCAACCTTGGACTGTAACAAAGATCGGCTTACAAGCTAAATTTTATTCACATGTTCAATGAATCATCAGCTTGAAATCACATGTTTAATAAAGGAAAGCTACAGGTTTTTTTTTTTATGTTTTTAGATGTAAATAAGAATGGGATTAATTTACTAAATGGGTAGAATGTCCCATTAGCCTAATGAAATTGCGGTAACTTCATAAATAAAATAAAATAACAAATCAAACAAATGTGTAGGGGAATTAAAAAAAAAAAAAAAGAATTTCACTTGCAAGTGATTGGTTGATTGAAGTTTCATTGTACCAACAAACATTCTACTTCTTTCCAAATCAGATCCTATGCAAACAAGATTATCAACGTGAACTAATGCATTAAGAATCCTTTTTTTCTGACCATAATTTGTAATTATCTACATACTGTGTGTGGGGTTTTCTTTTTGATCATCTTATTTCATTATTGATATTATATAACAGCCTCTTTACAGCAGACTTTCTAAACAAAGGGCTGGTTTACTGTATTGTCCTTCAGACTTTAGGGGGGCCGGAGTGGCCAGTGGCTGTAGAAAATGCCCCAGTGTCAGCGGGAGTAAAAAATTGACCTAGTGCCTGTAGTCAGTAGAAGGATGAATAGTGCCCCATCTTTGGTATTAGTGGGAGGAATAGTGCCTAATTGTTTATATCAGTTGGAGAAATGATGCCCCATTGCTGGTGCCAGTGGAAGAAATAGTGTCCCATTATTGGTTTCAGTGTAAGGAAGAATGCCCTATTGTTGGTGTCAGTGAGAGGAATGGCTCCCCACTGTTGGCGCTAGTGAAAGGAATGATGCCCCTTGTTGATGTCAGTGGGAGGAATAGTGCCCCTCGAGCGAGGGCCAGATAAAGGCAAGCAAAGGGCCACATTCAGCCTACAGGCAGGAGTTTGGA
Organism: Lithobates sylvaticus; assembly: GCA_028564925.1. Taxonomy (NCBI): domain Eukaryota; kingdom Metazoa; phylum Chordata; class Amphibia; order Anura; family Ranidae; genus Lithobates; species Lithobates sylvaticus. Next base: position 44,978,652 of record CM053031.1, read on the forward strand.
GACCACTACTTTACAGTAATGATTGGTAGCCAGAGACCATGTGATCTTGGTTGCCTAGGCTGAGAGATGAAAGTTGCAGAAATGGCTGGACAGACAAGGCTGGAAAGATTTCTATTACTGCAGCTTTTAGTGCCCTTCTGCTATCATTGCATTTTTTGCACAGAATATTTTATATTTTAACCACTTCATTACCCACGTATTGTCAAATGACGCCCACAAGATGGATCTCCCATCCTGGGTGGGCGCCATATGACGTCCTCCCATTCCCGGCCACCTAGGGGGTGCATGCGCACCGCAGGCAGCGCATGTGCGCACCAGCGGCATCGCGGGTGACCCGGTGCGCGTGCCCGGTGGCCTCGATGTCCGCCGGGCACCCGCGATTGCCCGGGAACACAGCAGGACCGCGGAGCTGTGTGTGTAAAAACACAGCTCCACGTCCTGTCAGTAGAGAGGAGACCGATAGTGTGTTCCCAGTACAGAGGAACACAGATCGGTCTCCTCCCCTTGTGAGTCCCCTCCCCCCACAGTTAGAATCACTCACATATGGAACATATTAACCCCTGCAGGCCCCCTAGTGTTAACCCCTTCCCTGCCAGTAAACAAGTGGCTGAAGAGCTGGTGTAGTAAGGAGGGGTTTGGGTTCCTGGAGGACTGGGCCGACTTCTCAGTTGATCACCAGTTCTATAGAAGGGACAGACTGCACCTAAATGAGGAGGGTGCAGATCAGCTGGGAGTAAAAATGGCCAAAAAGTTAGTGGGGTTTTTAAACTAGGCGACGGGGGGAGGGTCCAGAGGTAGAGACAGTCAGGGCAGAACATATTACAGAGAGTAGTATTCGGGGCTTTAGTGGTAGGTTGACTAAAGCACATAAACCCAAGGTAACTATAGTAACAAGTCCTAGTTGCAATCTCGGAACACCCAATAAGAAGATAGTATGTGACCGGTCTAAACTACGTGGCATGTTCACCAATGCCAGGAGCCTGGCAGACAAGATGGGTGAACTAGAGATACTGTTGTACAAGGAGGATTTGGATTTTGTGGGAATTTCAGAGACCTGGTTCAACAGCTCTCATGATTGGCTGGCAACCATTCAAGGGTATACCCTTTATCGCAGGGATAGAGAGGGTAAAAAAGGGGGAGGGTATGCCTATATATCAAGAATAATGTACAAGTGAATGTGAGAGATGACATCACTAAGGGAGCTAGGGAGGAGGTGGAATCCTTATGGGTAGAGCTCCAAAGGGATGAAGCTAAGGGGAAAATAATACTGGGAGTATGCTATAGGCCCCCTAACCTGAGGGAGGAGGGGGAGACGGACCTCCTATCACAATTTGTATTAGCAGCAAGGATGGGAAGTGTTATCATAATGAGGGATTTTAATTATCCAGACATAGACTGGGAGGAGGGAACCACTCATTCATCTAAGGCTCGCCAGTTCCTAAATGTCTTGCAGGACAATTTCATGGTTCAGATGGTAGATGCACCAACTATAAATAAAGCGTCACTGGATCTACTGATTACCAGCAATACAGACCTGATCATGAAGGTCGTAATATGGGGCAATTTAGGAAACAGCGATCACAGGTCAATTGGCTTCAGTATAAATCACACAAATAGGAAACATAAGGGGAATACAAAGACACTGAATTTCAAAAGAGCCAACTTCACTAAACTACGAACCTTGCTAGAAGGCATGAAATGGGATACAATCTTAGGAACAAAGAACACAGAGGAGAGATGGGTTTGCTTTAAGAGCATATTAAATAAGGGCATTAGCCAATGCATCCCATTGGGTAATAAATTTAAACGAGCTAACAAAAGTCCTGGATGGCTTAACTCCAATGTAAAAATGCATATAAAAGCAAAGGAGAAGGCCTTCAAAAAATAGGTTGAGGAATCATCATCAGCATTCAGACTTTATAAAGAATGCAACAAGAAATGTAAGGATTTAATTAGGGCGGCTAAGATAGAACACGAAAGACACATAGTGGAGGAGAGCAAAAAAAATCCCAAGAAATTCTTTAAGTATGTAAACAGTAAAAAAAAAGGAGGACAGACCATATTGGCCTCATAAAGAATGAGGAAGGACATCTGGTTACAAAGGATGGGGAGATGGCGAAGGCATTGAATTCAGTCTTCACGAGGGAATCTGGGGGCTTCAGTAACCAAAACTGCAGTGTTTATCCATATGACACATCACAGGAAGCACCTCCATGTTTAACAGAGGACAGATTTAAAATTAGGCTTGGGAAACTTAACATTAACAAATCACCGGGACCAGGTGGCTTGCTTCCGAGGGTACTTAGGGAACTCAGTCAAGTAATTGCCAGACCATTGTTCATGACAGTCTACTGACTGGAATGGCACCAGGTGATTGGAGAAAAGGCAATGTAGCACCAATATTTAAAAAGGGCCCAAAATACATCCCTGGGAATTAAAGACCAGTTAGCCTAACATCAATAGTATGCAAGCTCTTGGAGGGAATGATAAAGATTTTGGTAACGAGAACGGTATCATTAGCAGTAATCAGCATGGATTCATGAAGAATCATTCTTGCCAAACCAATCTATTAACCTTCTATGAGGAGGTGAGTTGCCATCTAGATAAAGGTAGGCCCTTAGATGTGGTGTATCTGGATTTTGCAAAAGCATTTGACACAGTTCCCCACCAATACTGTACAAAATAAGGTCCGTTGGCATGGACCATAGGGTGAGTACATGGATTGAAAACTGGCTACAAGGGCAGTTCAGAGGGTGGTTATAAATGGGGAGTACTCTGAATGATCAGAGGTGGGTAGTGGGGTCCCACAGGGTTCTGTGCTGGGATCACTCCTATTTATTTTGTTCATAAACAAAGGAGGATGGAGGATGGGGTAAACAGTTCAATCTCTGTATTTGCGGACGATACTAAGCTAAGCAGGGCAATAACTTCTCTGCAGGATGTGGAAACCTTGCAAAAAGAACAGAACAAATAAATGGGGTGGACAACTACATGGCAAATGAGGTTTAATGTAGAAAAATGTAAAATAATGCATTTGGGTGGCCAAAATATGAATGCAATCTATACACTGGGGGGAGAACCTCTGGGAGAAATTAGGATGAAAAAAGAACCTGGGGGTCCTAGTAGATGATAGGCTCAGCAATGGCATGCAATGTCAAGCTGCTGCTAACAAAGCAAACCGAATATTGGCATGCATTAAAAAGGGGATTAACTCCAGAGATAAAACGATAATTCTGCAGCTCTACAAGACTCTGGTCCGGCACCTAGAGTATGCTGTCCAGTTCTGGGCACCAGTCCTCGGGAAGGATGTACTGGAAATGGAGCGAGTACAAAGAAGGGCAACTAAGCTAATAAAGGGTCTGGAGGATATTAGTTATGAGGAAAGGTTGGGAGCACTGAACTTATTCTCTCTGGAGAAGAGACGCTTGAGAGGGGATATGATTTCAATTTATATATACCGTACTGGTGACCCCACAATAGGGATAACACATTTTTGCGGAAGGGAGTTTAACAAGACACGTGGCCACTCATTAAAATTAGAAGAAAAGAGGTTTAACCTTAAACTACGTAGAGGGTTCTTTACTGTAAGAGCGGCAAGGATGTGGAATTCCCTTCCACAGGCGGTGGTCTCAGCGGGGGGCATCGATAGTTTCAAAAAAACTATTAGATAAGCACCTGAACGACCACAACATACAGGGATATACAATGTAATACTGACATATAACTCACACACATAGGTTGGACTTGATGGACTTGTGTCTATTTTTCAACCTCACCTACTATGTAACTATGTAAACAAAGTTGGGAACATGAAATTGTCCAAAATGTCTTGGTATGCTGATGCCTTAAGAGTTCCCTTCACTGGAACTAAGGGGCCAAGCCCAGCCCCTAAGAAACAACGTCACACCCTAATCCCCCCTCCACCAAATGTTTTGGACCAGTGCACAAAGCAAGGTCCATAAAGACATGGATGAGCGAGTTTGGGGTGCAGGAACATGGCTAGTCTGCACAGAGTCATGACCTCAACCCGATAGAACACCTTTGGGATGAATTAGAGAGGAGACTGCGAGCCATGGTCAAACATTTCCATTGACACACTCCTAAATCTTGTGGACAGCCTTCCCAGAAGAGTTGAAGCTGTTATATCTGCAGAGGGTGGGTCGATTCATTAATGAACCCTACGGACTAAGAATGGGATGCCATTAAAGTTTATGTGCATGTAAAGGCAGGCACCCCAATACCTTTGGTAATATAGTGCAGATCACTGGCTTTTACCATCCAGATGAACCGTCTCAGACTGGGTATGAGCTTTGGGAACCATCAATCCAGAGAAAGGTCTTCAGTAATCAGGGTGGAGAGAAGAGGGTGGTGTCCTGTCTATATCCGTCTTGGGGGAGAAGTGTGAGCAGTTGGAGGGCAGTTGTGGATGCCACTAGTCTAATAACCAGCCATCAGTCTGGGGTGATGATCAGAATTACCTGTTTTAAGGAAAGTAGGGACATACATGGCAACAGTATATGGAGGAGAAGGCTGGGTGATTGATATAAGTGCTGTAAACATGCAGAGGGACTGGGTGTCAATCGATGTGTTAAGTGGACCATCCTTGAAGGATAATTGATATGGTGGAGAACAAGTATTTTTACCGGGAAAGGGAGGTGTCAACATAGTGATACATTTATTGATTGGGTATCAATGGGTTCACACTGGAGAACTAAGCAGCTCACAGCAGTCAGGTGCATCTCCATTAACCGTTTTAGGTCAGATTTCAGCCTGAATTTTTGGCTGAATTCGGACCTGAAACCGACCAAAAGAAGCACAGAGCTCCTGTGTAATTTGCACTGGAGCCGCTGTGGAGATGTGTGAACCTGCTCCATAGAGAGCCAGTCACAATTTCCTGCTATGCAAATTGGATGTGAGGAAACCCGCACCAAATTCACAATACTGTAGTGTGAACCCAGTCTCATTCAACATTTGATCTGGTGGTCTTGTTTTTTTAATGCACCTTCTAGGTTTTTCACCAGGACAGAAAATAGGTTAAAATCTCCCCAGACAGCAATACAAATCCAACAGCTTCCAATTTTTTTGCATTGCTTCTAAAACTAAAATATGATCTAGAGTCTCACTTCCCTCAAGCACATGGATGTGTGGAATTCCATTCCATTGCATTGTATCAGTGTCTCTGTGTGTACACAATACAACATCCCCTTGTGCTACTCTTACATCAGAGGAACGCCAATAACGGCACATTGGCCGAGACGTCCAACTTGGTGAAACCTCTGTGTGTCTGAAATAACAATAATCAATATCAATATAAATATATTTGAAAATATTTTTTCTACTAGAATTATAAACAATATTTTGTGTTAGTCATAATCTACATATATAATCCCTGTTAATGATTTAGCAGCACTGGCTTTTGTGTTAAGTCTTGGCTAAGAGGCCTTACCATCTGTCCACTGACATGCTATCATTACAAGCAAGTGTTGAGAGGCAATTACCTATAATGGCTTCCATTATCATGTGACACTTAAAGTGAGAGTCGGCATTGTACACTGCTGTTTGATGAGACACTGGCACAGAGAGATACACTGTGTTTTTTTTAGTGTGAGACAATTGTTGAACATGGCATGGAATAATATAACTGTAAAACAGTAGTAGCAAGCAAAGGCTAAAAAAAAAAAAAAAAAAAAAACAACAGCGAAAGTCATTAACCTTTGCTATTTTTTTTTTATTGTTGTGTTAATCCAAACCCAAAAAGCTGCCTAGTGTTCCTCACACTAGGGGAAAAAAGGGAAAATTGTAACTATACTAACAACCATTTTAATTTCCTGATTTATTTCCATGACGGCCATGATACCCTTCAACTCCATAGAACACATCCGCAGATAACAATCTGCCCCTCCCCAGCTCCGCCACCCCATAACTAGGTTCCAAAAAGCTTACACTCTGAACTTTATGCTTCCATGGAGACAAGTCAGGAAAAGGACATTACTGTAAGTATACAGATTTTTCCTTTACCTAACATCTACAAGCCAGCTAACCAAAGGGAAATAATGAGATAAAGCCAAAGAGGGAATGGTGTAAATATTTAATAACAAGGAGAAGAAAGTGTTAACTTTACAGCCAAACTTAGCAGAAGGCAATGCTGTTAGGCTCAATCCAGGAAAATGCCATTATTGTTTTGAATAGATGTCCAAATAGCAACTCGGCCGATGATTTCAGGCAGCACTTGAGACAATGATGCCCAGGATGGTGATACAGACCTCGAGGAATTAGCAGTCACGACTGTTGGAACCAGAAGCCCTTTTTTCTTGTAGGCTTTATGGATAAGCCTTACGATCCAAGTAGCCAAGGTCCAGTAGAAACCTGATTTATATTGGTTCTTTCCTGCTGGAATGATGACTACATTTTCATCCAATTTGAAAAAAGCTGTAGCTGAAAGACATGAAGAGAGGTTTTTACCCACATCTAGTGGTTGGATATTATTTCTCTGTTCTGGAGAATAAAATGTAGGTTGGGAAATTTCCTAATTCATGTGAAACACGGATGGGACTTTTGTCAGAAAGGATTATATTTGATGGAAAGAAACTCTGTCTGAAAATAGACAAGAAAAACCTATCTGCAGCCCAAAAGTGTGATTTTGGAAACCCTTCCACCAGACAAGTCAAGTCAGGTTCCACAGGGAACAGATGAGCAGATTAAAGACTAGAGACAGGTCCCATGGCTTTTTTAGGTTGTCTAATGCCGTGTACACACAACCGTACTTTTCGACGGACTGAATTCCGTCAGACTTTGACAGACTTTCGACGGACTTTCAACGGACTTCCGTCGAATCGGACTTGTCTACACACAATCACACCAAAGTCCGACAGATTCGACCGTGATGATGTACGACCGGACTAGAATAAGGAAGTGCAGTCAGTAGCCAATAGCTGCCCTAGCGCCAGTTTTCGCCGTCGGACTAGCATACAGACAAATGGATTTTTCGACCGGACTTGAGTCTGTCGGAAAGATTTGAAACATGTTCTAAATTTAAAGTCCGTCTGATTTTTCGACAGCAAAGGTCCAATGAAGCCCACACACGGTTGAATTCGTTCCATCGAACCTTTGCTGTCAAAGTCCGGCTGTGTGTACACGGCATTAGTTTCAACATAGCCTTCATGAATTGTGCAATCAGCTCATTTATTGCCCACCGTTTTCCTGTAAATGCTAAAAGAGCTTAGACTTGAGCCTTTAGAGTGCTTAAATTAGGACTTTCTCTAAGCCTGACTGTAGGAAGCCCAGGTTTCAATGGGTTTGGACAGTTTGGATATGAATGTATGACAAGACCTTGAGATATAATGTTGGAATGCAGGAAAAAATGGATTGGCTTCTCTTGGCTCAGTTCGAGTAGCACAGGGAGCTGTTGTCTTTGAGAACATAGAGCTATAATCTAAATAACTGTGATTGTTTCAAACTGCCATCTTTGTAGAAATCAGAGGTATCAGAGGGAAGGCATAGGTCAGATTATAAGACCATGAAGCCATCAGAGCATGTTCTGCTACCGCCTGACAACTGGGCCAATTAGAGGGAAATAGTGGGAGTTTGTGGTTGCATGATGATGCATACAAGTCCACTACTTGATGACCCCATTTTTAAGTCAAGAACAGGCCACTTTTTGCTATCCAGGAAGTCCCGGGAAAGACAGTCGGCTTACTATTTCTGAACTCGAGGTATATATAGTGCAGCTAGATTTTTGAGATGCCTCTGGGCCCAAATCATGATCCACTCCACAATTCTGTAAGCCTCCCTGTTTTTTACATAAAAAGCTGCAATTTTGTTGTCTGCCTGCAGCCTCACTGATGTCCCTTGCAGGGACTGATACTCACATAGCACATAATATGGTTATTGAAAACCAGCTTTTGGGAATGAAACGGTCAGAAAACCTGCACCATCTTCCCTTGACAATATTCTTCCCAACCCTCATGTCCACCCCTTGTTGTCCTGGATGTAATGTGTGGGGAATGTGGTTTTAAAAGGTTTGATTGAATAGTCATCAGAAACTAGCTTTTATCCTGTTGATAATTCTGATCCTGTAGTGCAAAGGGGTCCATGTCCTTTGACATTAAAAATTTTACTTGAAACATCCTTGTGTGTCATTGCGCATATTTTACCATAATTGTTGCAATCAATGTTCCCGTAATTTGCAATCACTGAGATCCTGTCAGATGAGAGGCAGATAAAGTTGTGTACATTCTGTCACTGATAACTGGAATTGTGAGAGATATTATTGCTTGTGTTGAATCGCTTCTAGGTAGCTCAAGGATTGAGATGGATGCAAGTGGCTTTTGTTGTAATTTATCAACTAGCCAAAGTCTGTAAAGCCTGGTACACACGGAGGGGGGTGTGGCTCGAAGATGGCTGAGTGAGGAGGAACATCAGAGGAGCTCCTGGCTTTCCCCGGCCAACCCGCAGTATGTGAGGAGACAATTCAGCGTTTGAATGCGGTATGACCACTAACAAAAGATATAAGACCAGATCAGCCACAAAACCCTCTACATCTCATAGCTCATCCCAGAGTGGGATAAGGAAATACTTACGGGAACCGCACTATCTGATACCGGGAGCGGAGGACTTAACATCACGCAGAGCCAGCATAGACAGCGGAATAATCACATCGGTATCCCGACTACATACCGCCACTCCGGCTCCTGAACTACAGCGCCGGATTTTGGAGGTAGTGGCAACGGCTCCCGACAGACTCAGCACGGACGGCGGATCACGGACCATCCCTTCTGATCCTGACACAGATCAGCGCCGCTGCAGAGACTCGAGCAGGGAAGCTACATCACTGGGCAGATTCAAAGCAGATAACGTGACCACTCAGCCCCCAGCTGGAGCGGCAGTTTTTTCTCCTCCCCCGCTAGATCAGCAACACAAGCGATACACGCCGCCTAGAACAGAAACCGGTGTACCTGGAGCAGACGGAGCTGAACGGCGCTTGGTAGCTCTTTTAAGTCCCTCTCCGGAGCAGCGCCCGATATCTTTAGAAGCCCTCACAGAGAATTCGAGTGGACTGCGATCAGGTGAGAGCATTATTATACCTATTACATCACCGCATCTCCTCTTGTTAGAGTTGGAACAGCAGCAGCATCCCCAGATTAAAAGTACAGTTGCAACTTCACGGGGCTATAGCAATAAGGACAATATTGAACTGTCTCTAGAGGAGGGCGCCCTTGCTCCTATCAATACTTTTGCTTCTGATAAGCCTATTGAGCATTTAGAGACTCTGAAGCTGCCTATGGCGAGCCCCCCAAGTAGCCAGAGTAACATGGAGAGTAAGCTAATGTCTCTGATACAAGCACTCCCTACAAAAGCCGATATTGAAGCTATGATTTCACGTATTGAAGAGGCCCATATCAGGGATATGAAGGAGGTAAGGTCAGAAATACAGGCTCTCACTGGCCGGGTAGAAGATACGGAGGCTTCAAGATCATTACTAGAGAATAGAGTAGCAGCCCTGGAACACTCTCAATCCTCACAGATCGACACAACTAACAATATACAGTTACATTTGGAGGAATTGGAAGATCGCAGCCGTCGCAATAATTTGCGCTTGCGAGGAATCCCGGAGACCATTGAAACAGAAGCATTGGTAGGGACAGTGACGATGATTTTCCATAAAGTTCTGGGAACGATACCACCTTCTTTGGAGCTAGACAGGGTGCACAGAACCCCAGGCCCCAGGTCCCCAGAGTCAGATAGACCACGAGACGTCCTCTGTAGAGTGCATAGATACCAGCAGAAAGAACTTATCCTTAATAGAGCATGGGAGCATGGAGACCTAGAACTGGATGGGATGGTGGTGAGGATTCTACCAGATATATCGAGAGCAACATTGCAGAGGAGGGCTATGTTACGCCCGATTCTGGAGTTAGCTAGACGCCAGGACTTTACATATAGGTGGAGATATCCATTGGCGGTGACCTTTCATAAAGCTCAATCATCCTATACGCTATGTTCACCAACCGATCTCCCAGCTCTTTATGCCTTTCTGGGTGCAGAACCAGTACAGGTACAGAACTGGCTCCAGAATATCCCCAGATTGATGGCCCGTCCGGGCTTATCTACTAGACAAAATAACCAGCCGGCTCGTACACAGGGACCCAGAAGGGGCTCTAGAGGACTACCCACAAAGGAGACAGGCGACGTACAGCGGACAGTCAGGGATGGAGAAATCCCACTTTGAGATCTGAAATGAATAACTGTGGAATAATGTTTAATATTCACTATGATTGGGATCTTCGTTTGGTCCCCCCCCCTTTTTTTTTATTGGCTTTTTTATTTTTTCTTTCCTGTAAAAATTTTTTTTTTGGGGTTGGGGGGGGGGGGGGGGAGACTGGTTTGGTTTTTTTTTTTTTTTTTTTTTTGACATGTGGCTCTTAGAATAGGGTTATCATAGCATATTAAAATCAAAATAAGAGCCAAGTAAATGGCCTATATTCCTGTGTTTTTTTTTTTTTTTTTTTTTTTTCCTTTCCACCCCCTCTTCCCCCTCTTCCTCGTTCCCCCCCCCCCCCCCCGGTCAATGTAACCGTAGTTGAATACCATGGTAATAGCAGACAGAGGCAACGGAAATAACCTGCCTAACATATGTAAACTAATATAGAGGAATACAGAGGGATGAAAATTAGGATGTCATTACGGAGGGTAAAATATACTCTGAGGTCTCTACGTTAAGGGAGACTGAGGAGGCTGGAAGATTTGAGGAGAGGGGTAATGGGGAAAAAAAAAAAGAAGACCCCAGGATCAAAAAATTTAGTGAATGGTAAATACTAGTTGGAAAAGGGGTGGGGCTTAGAGAGATGAGAAATAAATTAATAAATATGTAAAGTATATAGGTAGATACTGACGCCGTAATGAACAAAATCTGAGAGATGCGTCCCTCCCAGAGATATCTCAGATAGACAAAATGGATACCCATGAGAAACATATATTCACCAAAATTTACCACTAGGGGCAGAGGTTTAATTTAATTAATAAGAGAGATAATGGAATTTGCGCACTAACACAAGATGGGATACATGGTGAGAGGGCTAAAGTATAGGAGTCCACTAACCAGTGATAGGGTTAGTAGAGATCACTTGGGGGGAGGGTGGGTTGTTGTAAAAATCTAAATAAGGGGCACCTGAAGGGGGACATCCACACGAGGTGGAACACAATTGGGGAAGGGTTAATGGGTTAGCATAGGAGACTACCACCCAGAGACCAGGTTGGTAGAGATTATTAATGATAGTATATATATACACAGAGTAAATTTTTTAATTTTGTTTCCTTCTTTTTTTTTTTTTTTTTTTGCTAGTAGGATATCTCTACTCCTGAGCCCCCCAGCAGGGAGTGGAGAAGTGGAGTTATGTACACTCACAATAAAATGGGGGGATTTCACTTTTTCACTTTTCACTTTTCACTTTTTTTTTTTTCCGGGGGGAATTAACCCCCCTCACTATAAATGGGGGGAAGGTATTGCACACATAGTACTAAAATTATTCTAGGTCAATACTAGAGGTGAATACATGCTATCATAGGAAAGGGACGGGAGGGAGGCTTCAGTACAAGAAGTACATCAGGTCTCTATTTTCCCCCTTCTTTTTTTTTTTTTTTCTAGCAGTATTTAAATATAAAGACCTGGGGTCAGGTTACTCATATCTAGATAGGATTGATATAAAGAATAAAACCCTCTAAAAACTTCCACAAGGTATCTCACAGAAGGGGGGGGGGTGAGGGACAGGGGGGCCAGGGTAAATTATGAAAATCTTGAAATGAATAAAAGGGGGGGGGGGGACTATGTTGATTTATAATCAGTCACGATAAGAGAAAAGAGTAGGGGCGGTGGCACTATGACAAATGCAGAATGTTAAAATTTCAAGGGGATCAGAGTTGTCTCCTCGCGGGGGGGCGGGGGGGCTGGGGGAGGCCAAGGAGCCCGAGCTCGGCGTTCTTTGACTACACCCCCACATAGGATAGCGCTCTTTACCAGTCGGGAACTGGAGAGCGTAATTAGCAAAATTTTGCTGTTCTAACAGAACTGTCTCCCACTAAAAGTGGGCTATCTCGCAAATTTTTTTTTTTTTTGTTTTTTTTTTTTTTTTTTTTTTTTTTTTTTTTTTTTTTTTTTTTTTTTTTTTTTTTTTTTTGGGGGGGGGGAGGGGGTAGAACCGGGAAATGGAGACGGTGAGCATACTCTCATTGAACGCTAAGGGACTTAACGTCCCGGAAAAAAGACGTATGCTAATGGCAGAGCTATACCGGAAGAAGTCGGATATCGCCTTCATCCAGGAGACGCACTTCAAAGATAGTAAGTTACCAATTTTAAAAAACAGATTTTTCCCAGTAGCTTACCATTCTACGAATAATTTCACTAAAACATGCGGGGTGTCGATAATAATCTCATCTAAGGTACCATGGACATGTGTGGAGGAAAAAGCAGATCTAAGTGGACGTTATCTCTTCCTAAGAGGCATGATTGGCAGCATTGAGGTAACATTGGCTAGTATATATGCACCTAATTCTCAACAGGAGACATTCATTACCCAAACACTAGATCTACTGAACGAATTCACTAAGGGCCAACTTATACTTGGTGGTGATTTTAATATACCATTAATACCGTCTGAAGATACCTCCTCAGGGAAATCCTCGACACCTGTTAGCGCACGGAAACGAATTTCCAGAGCGCTACATAAGGCGCAGCTGATAGACGTATGGCGTATTTTCCACCCGGCTGAGAGGGATTATACCTTTTATTCTAATCCACATAAACAATATTCTAGAATTGATTATTTTCTTATCCCTCATTCACAATTGCAAGCGGTTCGAGAGGTAGTAATTGACCAGATTACATGGTCAGATCATGCGCCAATTCAACTATCATATGCATTAACTGACTATCTAGTTTCTAGGACAAGAACCTGGAGGCTAAATGAGAGCCTACTACAGGACACGGAAGTAATGGAAGAGGTGACTAGAGAACTAGAGTTTTTTTTTCTAAGTAACGATACCCCGGATAGTAACATGAATATGGTATGGGAGGCGCATAAGGCGGTAATGAGGGGGATATTCATTAAGCATGGCTCTCGTATAAAGAAACAGCGCTCTAAGCAACTGACCTTTCTCTTGAATGAATTAAAACTAGTGGAAGCACAATATAAGCATGCTCAAACAGCAACACTGGAGACTGAATTAATAATCTTACGTAAAAAAATTGTAGACTTGATGTTATTTAAAGCAAAAGCACAAAATCAGATATGTCGGAGGGTATCATACGAGTCGGGCAATAAATGTGGAAAGGTACTAGCTAGGACTCTAAGAGAACAGGTTCTCGGGAATTATATACCGCATATAGTGAAGGCAAATGGACAAAAATGCTCCCTTCCTAAAGATATTGTGAAGGAGTTCGAAAAGTATTACTCAGCCTTATATAATCTACAGAAAGATCCCCCTCTATTGGCTAAGACAGAAGAATACTTAAGGAAATCTCAAATGCCAAAACTTACATCTGAGGTTAGTAAATTATTGGATGAACCATTTACACTAGAAGAGATCCAAAAAGCGATCGGATATATAAAACAAGGAAAGGCGCCAGGCCCGGATGGGTATACCATTGCCTATTATAAAACCTTAATAGTCCCTCTCGGTAAATTTATGCTGAAGTTTTTTAACAATCTGAGCCTGGACACGAAACTCCCTCGAGATACCCTTATGGCTTATATTGCAGTGATCCATAAAGAGGGGAAAGATCCCACAGCATGTGGCAGCTATAGGCCAATCTCGCTTCTGAACACTGATCTGAAAATCCTAACGAAAATTATAGCTGGTAGAATTCAAGAGTACATCCCAGCCTTAATTCATCTGGACCAGGTTGGATTCGTACCCACCCGGGAGGCCAGAGACAATGTAACTAAGGTGATAAACCTACTACATGTCGTAAATAGGAAACAAATCCCATGCGTCTTTATAGGAACGGACGCAGAAAAGGCTTTTGATAGGGTCGATTGGCAATATATGATGGCAGTGCTAAGGCATGTAGGAATGGGAGACGTTATGATGGCCCGCATATGCTCAATATACTCAGAACCTACAGCACGAGTTAGAGCTAATGGGGTCCTGTCAGAGCCCATTATAATTAAGAATGGAACAAGACAAGGCTGCCCCCTATCGCCACTCCTATTTGCTCTGGCACTGGAGCCATTCTTATGTACGGTCCGGCTAAATCCGGATATCGGGGGAGTGCCGATAGGGGACACCCAACAGAAAATATCCGCATATGCGGATGATATGATGTTCTCACTTACAAACCCAATAATCTCCTTACCGATGCTTCTTAGTGAATTTAATAGGTACGGTACTCTATCTAATTTGAAGATTAATTTTAATAAGTCGGAGGCAATGGGAGTGGGCATAAAACACTCGGAGCTTCTAAACTTTCATAACAGTTTTAAATTTAAATGGACAACATTAGCTTTAAAGTATTTGGGGACATATATACCATCTAAAATATCTAAAATATTCGAGTTAAACTTCCCACCACTGTTAAGAGAAACGCGGGCATTAATTGACAAATGGAAAACAGGACTACACTCGTGGCTCGGAAGATGTAACATTATTAAGATGTGTATACTCCCTAAATTCTTGTACCCGCTTCAAGCTCTCCCGATCTCGATCCCCACTAAATTTCTAGACCAGGTGGCTAAGTTGTTTTTTGACTTTATTTGGGCCCATAAACGCCCTAGACTGAATAGACAACAAATGGTACTCTCAAAAATACATGGAGGCCTGGCAGTGCCAGACATAAAGAAATATCAACAGGCGGTACATTTAACAAGGCTCATTGATTGGAACCGTCACCAAGAAATTAAACTGTGGCCAAGTTTGGAGCAGTCCCAGAGTAATATCATACTTGCTAGGGCACCTTGGTGCAATGCGGCAACACTAAAGGATATAAAAGATCATCCATTAGTGGGAGTGACGGTACGAATATGTAAATCTTTATTTAGAAAATACTCTCTCTCGTCAGCGTATTCGCTAGTCTATCCAATCTTGGGGAACCCTTTATTTCCTCCAGGAATCTACGACCCAGTCTTCCAGAAAATGAGGCAAAATGGATATTTCCAGCTTTCACACTTTATGTCGAACAATAAATGGCCGTCCATGCGAGAACTCATGGATAGAACAAATATATTTAGATTAGATTACTGGAGAGCTCTCCAATTAATGGATTTTTTACGGTCATTACCAGCTCCGGATACTATCAGTACAAATCTTACCAGATTTGAGACGTGGTGTTCGGAGGTGGGGATATTAAGACATACCTTATCGGCGGTATACAAATTACTGATAAGGCCATCCGAGGACCATCAACTACAATGTCTCACGGACTGGGAGTCAGATACGGGATACAAGTTCACGGAATCACAGCGACAAAATATAATGAGCCTCACACATGGAACCTCTATAAGCACTAATTTACAAGAGACCAATTATAAAGTTGTGACCCGATGGTACCAAACTCCGGCAAAGCTACATAGAATTTACCCATTACTGACAGATCAATGCTGGAGATGCCAAGAAGATAAGGGTACAATTTTCCATATATTTTGGACATGCCCAAAACTGGAATACTTCTGGAAAATGATACATCAAATTGCCCAAAAACTGATGGAAGCTCCAATTCCATACGATCCGGCACTTTTCTTGCTTCATGTTTCAAATATACCCATCAAAAAATATAAAAGACTAGTGCTTTGCCACCTTCTCAATGCTGCCAAATCATGTATCCCCATATGCTGGAAATCTACACGGGTGCCTACTATCGGTATGTGGTTTAAAAAAGTGGAGGAAATTAAGAGAATGGAGGAATTAATTCTCACGAAACGACACCAAAAGGAACAATATATTAAAACATGGACACCCTGGAATATATATATATTTTCAGACGAGGGACGGATTCTGTTTGAAGGCGATGTAGTGGACTAAATAAGGGCAAGTTAAGTAGGCATGCGTGGAGAAAGGGAAAAGTAGGTGCACGGGCAGTTCGGTGGGAGTGTGCTCGGGGTTCCCGCTTCCCCCCCCCTCCTATATATATTTTACATATACATATATATATATATATATATGTGTATGATCCCCTTTTTTTTTTTTTTTTTCTTTTTTTTTTTAGAGATAGGTTTTTATGTTTGGTTAAATAGGAGGAAAAAGTATAGGGCAAGGAGGTACTGGGATACAATTTGAGGTAGTAGACCTCAAGATAGAGGAAAGTAAGAATATTAGGTGCTTGATGGGACATTATAATTTCATATATTGCTGTATTCTTAAACAAGATGTATTTTTGTGTTACTCCTGTCCTGTGAAATAAATAAAAGATTTGAAAAAAAAAGCCTGGTACACACTATCAGTTTGTTACCATTCAACCCAGTGGGCTGAACGAAAAAATAACTGAAGGGCTCGAGAGGATTTCATGTACTAACAATCTGATGTTAGTACAGCAATCTCCCCTCTAAACTATTGTGTTCTGCCATATTCGGCCCATGTGTACAGCCCTTAAGGTTTGAAGTACTATCTTCTGATGACTGATGCAAGTCTTTCTCTTGATTTACTATCAACATGTCCTCCAAATGGTGATAAATTTGTAAATTTTTTCCCTTAGGTGAGCAATAATTATGAAAAAGTAACTTTAAGAATGTCCGTGGTGCCATGGACAAGCCAATATAATATTGTAGATATTTATTTGCATTTAGGATCCATGTATTTTAGAACTTATCTGCCCAAACCTGCTGAAATGCTGAGAGCCTGGCTCTCAGACCTGACATGGCTGGGTGGACAAATCCCTAAAAAGACCTGACTGATGAAGAAGTGGACTTGCTATTTTTTAAGAATTAAAAGAGTACTCTTCCATTTTTTATGAAAGTTTGGCTAGGGCTTATATGATCTAGCTTCTCTAGATTAGTGGTCGCCAAACTGCAGCCCAAGGGCCTAATGTGGCTCATTGCTAGCCAATATCCAACCCTTGGGGTACTATTTATCCCACTGACACCAATGATGGGGCACTTTTTTCCCACTGACACCAACTACGGAGCATTCTTTTTTCCACTAAAAACTAAAATGGGCCACTATTTCTCCTAGGGATATGAGGCACTATTCCTCAGACTGACACCAGTGATTTGAACTCTTCCTCCCACAGACACCAGCTTTGGGGCCCTATTTTTCCCATTGATACAAACAATGGGGTGCTATTTCTCCCACTAATACCAATGATGGGGCATTGGTTATATCCACTGAAATTGGGCCCTTTTCTACTCCCCACTGGGAAAAGTGTGGCCCCCCTAAAGTATGGAGGACAGTAAACTGGCCCTTTGGAAAGATTGGAGACCTCTATATCTATATCGATCCTGCTTAGAACATCTGGCTTACACTTTTCTTTGCCTGAGGCTTGTTCGGTCTTGCGGGATAAGTCCATATTTGACAAGTTTGACATAATGCTTTCCCTGGTAATGCTTTGCTATTGCAAGACATGCTGCAGTTCCTGCATGATCTATGATGGGAGTGGGATATAAAAAATAATATCTGTGGTGCCAAAAAGGAAAATGAGATCTACAGCGATGACTTTGGGAAAGTCTGGACTTAGATTGACCCCTCCTGTCATGTTTGTCAATGGAACGAGATAAGCAGTGATCCAAACCATAAGGGCTAAGACGAAAAGAGAAATAAAAGGGGCATTAGGGAGATCTAAAAGAGAAAAACTTTAAAACTTAAAAACTCTCCTAGCTTATTTGAGAATGTTTTTTTAACTGGAGTGACTGATCCAGGGCAAAACCCAAAGAAAACTTCAGGCGTCTAACTGCAAAGGAAAGAGATGTAAGAAACGGTAAAGTCAGTAAAGGTGGTAAAAGGGAAGCACAATGTACGAACCAATAGGGCATCAAACAGGACAAGGGCACAAAATAGTCTTTGCCCCGCCAGCTATGCTGCTGGGGAACATTCGGCCATTTAATATACATGCAAAAGAACATCCCTCAGATGTGTAATAAAAAGTTGGGGAGCATGCCTGCCCATAGAAAAGATGGCCACTGATGCAAGTATGGATGGCAGCATACCCTGGAAGAACAGGAAGACCTTGCCTGCTCAGACACTGTGAATGTCCAGAATTAGATAGAATGCCCAGAATTAGATAGAATGCATGCTATGCAGTCCAAGGAAAAAGCTAAATAGAAAAAAGTGTAAAGCCTCGTACACACGATCGGATTGTTGGCCAACAAAACCGTGGACTTTTGTTCGAAGGGCGTTGGTCCAAACTTGTCTTGCATACAAACGGCCGCACAACTGTTGGCCAACAATTACGAACGTAGTGACGTACTACATTGTTTTTCAGCTCTGAAGCGCCTAATTTCGTGTTAGTAAAAGTTTGGTGAGTGTTGATTCTCGCTTTTAAGTTTGCACTTTTAATTTTGCACTTTTCATTCCGCCCTTTTCAGTTCGTTTCTGAACGCCGTTCGTCAACCAGACATGTTGCGGAATCAGAGGAGATAACGTGTTATTTATTATTGGCCTTGGAGTTATTGCTTTGACATAATTTTTTTTGTTGAATAATAATGATTTGATTTGGTATATTTTCTATATTTTTGGATGCATAGAATGTACTTTTTGGTTAAGTTCTATTGGCAGATAGCATGTCTAATTTTATTTTATTTTTGTTAATTCACAATAAAAAATAATACTTATTATGTGTATTGGGAGTAGGCAGTTACATTTAAAAAAAATACAATGTAAAATTGGGACACCAACATAGTTGTATCTTTGTTCTTAAAAGCTACGGGATAATGGTGTTGTGGTAACTTGCACAATTAAAAAAAATAAACATAATAATATTATTCTTGATATCACTAGAAAAAAAAAAGCTTTTGTAAATTAGTTTGCAATAACTCCATCAGTATCACCAGCAAAGCAGCTTAATTATTATCCCATTAAAGAAGAAGAGAATTGTGCGCTGCATTTGGAGATTTCATAATTTTCCACGTTACGAATGTTAATTCTCTATTACAAATGCTAGTTTACAAGACCGACCACTTCTGCTTCCGAGTATGTGTGTTTTTACTTTGGACTTTTGTCCGACGGACTTGTGTACACACGATCGGAAAGTCCGACCGACAACACACATTTGTTGGCGGAAAATTTGAAAACATGCTAGCCAACGACAACAGTTGACAACAATTGTCCGATGGAGCGTACACATGGTCGGATTGTTCGCACAACCTGACATCCAACATTTTCCGTCGGAAAGCCGATCGTGTGTACGAGGCTTAAGGTTAGGTCCCTCTTAGCTATTTGAATGGGCAAAGTAATAGAGACTTTTTTGAACCCCATATTCTCTTTGTTACGGCAACTCAGGCTTTCGGTCCTCCAACTCAGAATATTTAAAAAACCCAAATGCACAAATTTATTTTGCTGCTCTGGTCTTATAATATTACGTTTACCAAACAGACAGAATTGGGCATTAACCAGCTGCAGAGTTTGGACTAGATAGCTGTTCATTATATCTAGCCTAGCTACAGGGGATAGCAGTGTGTAGATCTGAACAATATACTGTATTGTAGCAGGCGGCAGTGAAAGGTAGATATTAATTTGACAAGTGAACTCATTGTATTGACATTTCCCCACTTGGTAAGGGAGAGATATTCTAATAAATAGTGCTTTTGTTATTTGTACTTTGGCATAATTAAGGAGTCAGTCAAGGCTTGGGGAGAGGAATGCTGAACATGCGATTTTGGATTCAGTTCACTTCTTTGGAAATGAGATTCATTTAAAATGCACAGACTGTATTTGATATACTTATTATAATACTTATTATGACTTTTACGTTGTGGCCATCTAGTGGAAGAATTTTGAAATGCACAAAGTGCCTCAATGTAGTCAGGTGAACACCGCTGACTCAGAGATTTGTTGAAGAAACATTATTAAAAAAAAAATAGTCACAAGGTCATATGCCCCGTACACATGGTCGGAAATTCCGACGGAAAATGTCTGATCGGACCATGTTGTCGGAAAATCCGGCCGTGTGTGGGCTCCATCTGACTTTTTCCGTCGGAAATTCCGATGGAAAAAATTTGAGATCCTGCTCTTAAATTTTCCGACAACAAAATCCGATCAGACTTTTTCCGATCGTGTGTAGAGAATTCCGATGGACAAAGTGCCACGCATGCTCAGATCAAATTACGAGACCAAAGCTATTGGCTACTAGCCTCTATGTAGTTCCGTCGTACGCAACGAACGTCACCACGTTCAGAATGATCGGATTTTCCGACAACTTTGTCCAACCGTGTGTATGCAACACCAGTGTCGGACAAAATCCTTCAGAAAAAATCTGGTGGATTTTGTGGTCGGAATTTCCGTGTGTACGGGGCATAGTGTTTCCATTTTAAGATACCATAGGGACAACTGGGATGAAAATTAATGAATAATATTAAAAAGGTAAAGTGTATAAAAGCATAGCTCCCAACTGTCCCTGATTTGGAGGGACTGTCCCTGATTTGGAACAATGTCCCTCTGTCCCTCTTTCTTCCTCATTTGTCCCTCATTTTGGTCTGATCTATATAGATGTATATAAAATGCAGTTTTTATCTATCAAAAAGTGTTTTCCAGCGCTAAACCTTTCATCTGATTTCTAAATTGCTGCATTTGTAAATTCCAAAAGCCAATATAAAGGAATAGTAGTGGTAAAAAAAAAAAAAGCACTAGTGGGTTTAACCAATCTTATTTTTTTGTACAATTCTCCTTTAAGGGGGCGTGGCAAGGGGTGTGTCCTATGCCTGCATACTTTTGCTGATAGGTGTCCCTCATTCCCATCTCAAAAAAATGGGAGGTATGTATAAGGTTCATTAAGAACATAGCACAAAAGCTAATTCATGGTTCCATAATGAGATGAGTTGTCCTTACATTTGTTCAAAATGTTTTGAGGTTTTAAGTTTAGGGAGAAAGATGACAATGCAAGCATGACAAGTAAGGGTAAAGAAGTCT
Organism: Lithobates sylvaticus; assembly: GCA_028564925.1. Taxonomy (NCBI): domain Eukaryota; kingdom Metazoa; phylum Chordata; class Amphibia; order Anura; family Ranidae; genus Lithobates; species Lithobates sylvaticus. Next base: position 44,999,697 of record CM053031.1, read on the forward strand.
TAAAGTCATAATCATTACATTAATCATTAAAAAAGTGCATTAATCACTGACTCAAAATGCTGTATTAGTATTGCTGAATTATTTTTTCTTACTTTGAATATGTGTGCATATCCTTAGCCCATCCCTGTAGCTGCTGTTTTAATTATTTTGGCTCTTCATAACAGCCAGCAGGAAGCGTCAACTTCCTAACAATCACAAAAGTGAAAGGACACCCTTTAGACATGCATGTTCCAGGGAGAGAGCTGGCCACTGAATGATGTAGACATTAGCTATGCAGTCTGCCCATCAGTTGTTTGGTTACATTTACAGGCCTGCTTCTGAAACAGTAATCAAGCAATTGATCAGCAAAGCACAGCTAACGTCTTCACCAACCAGCAGCCAACAAGGAGGAACATGTTTGTGTAAAGGGATATCTGGGATGTGTTCTTTCACTCAGGCTCATCACTCTTCATCATTTACACTCTCTGGTCTCCGTATACCTGAATGCATACCTCCCAACTTTTTAAGATGGGAATGAGGGACACCTATCAGCAAAAGTATGCAGGCATAGGACACACCCCTTGCCACGCCCCCTTAAAGAAGAATTGTAGCTAAAAACAAGATTGGTTAAACCCCCAAGTGCTTTTTTACCACTACTATTCCTTTATATTGGCTCCTGGAATTTAGAAATGCAGCAATTTATAATTTGGATGAAAGGTTTAGCGCTGGGAAACACTTTTTAAAAGATAAAAAGTGCATTTTATATACATCTATATGGATCAGAACAAAATGAGGGACAAATGAGGAGGAATGAGGGACAAATCAGGGACATTGCTCCAAATCAGGGACAGTTGGGAGCTATGCTGAATGTGTGAATCGAAAAGGAAATTTTGGAGACAGTAGAATGTATGGCAGACACATGCATAAAGAAAATGAATACAGAGGGGGATCTGTAGAACAATTCTAAAGTATTTATGGTGGCTAAATATACACAGGGTTTTAAACAGACAGGATGAAACAACTGACAACTGAAACAAAGCATATGGGCCAGTTCACACCAAAGAAATGTAGTCCAGATGTGTGTTCCAGGGCGTTTTTGGTATGCTTTTGGTGCAGTCCAGTGCGTTTCCCCCCCCCCCCCCCCTCTTTTGTCTTAACTTCAAAAAAGAACATGTGCGTTTCAGTGCGTTTTGGTGCCTTCCAGTGCATTTTTGATGCGTTTTACCACATTCCAGTTCAGTACAGTGCAGAAAAAATGCATTTTCTACTTTTTTCTGGAACTGGAACACACTAGAACTGTAAGCACTGGTGTGAACTATGCCATTGAAAACCATATAATCTACTTTCCATGCATTTTTGATGCAAAAAAAAAAACACACTGCATGTGGTGTGAACTGGCCCTATATGTATTTTTTTTACTTTACTTACACTTTCAAAATTATGGCAAAAAATGAGAACCCTTATGGGGTATAATTTCTAAAAGAAGGTTATTTTTGGGGGTGTTCCTATTTTCCTAGAGCAGGACCTGGGCGATCATGGCTATCACTATAGCCCTGATCTAGTGCGGACTACTAAAGTGATTTATAGCAGTGGTTCTCAACCTCGGCCCTCGAGAACCCCCAACAGGCCATGTTTTGGGAATTTCGCTTAGTTAAAGCGGTGTTTCAGCTAAAAAAAAAATTTTTTAAAAGTCAGCAGCTAAAAAAAAAAAGTAGCTGCTGACTTTTAATAAGTACACTTACCCTCCCAGGGCGCCCGCGATGTCGGTCGTGGAGGCCGAGATGTCCCTCGGCGCTCCGGTCCCAGTGCCGCCATCCTCAGTAAGGGAAACGGGCAGCGATCGCTGCCCGTTTCCTACTGCGCATGCGCGAGTCGTCGCGCATGCGCGAGTCGTCGCGCGGCGCTTTGTGAATGGGGAACGCAATGTGTTGTGGGACACAGTTCCCATAACACATCGCGCCCCATTTACTAGAAGGCGGCGCTAGGAGCATAAGACAGAACAGCTCCGAGGAACAGGAAGAGGCAGATTAGGACGATCTGCCTAGCAACAGCCATTTCTCATTTTAAATTTTTATTAACATTTTTATCAAGTTTTGTTTTTCAGGGTGGCCCTCCACTTTAAAATAGCTGTCCAAAATGCCAAGCCATTGACTCTGATTTAAAGCACCTGTGCAAGATTAAGGAAAACCTGAAAACATGGCTTTTTGGGGGTACTTGAGGACTGAGGTTGAGAACCACTGCTTTACAGCATCCTCAGTACTCATCACATATCTGATATGGAGCCAAGCTGGACCAAATGTAGGTTTGCAAAAAAGATCATTCCAGCTTTAATGCTAACCTTCAGGATAATCAATAAATTGAAATACATTCATTATGTGTATTCTTACTGGAATCTTAATGTGCTTTCTGTCTTTCTTCCAGATCTGTGCAGTAATCCAGTGTGCAACTTTGTGTAGAAGCTTCCTGCAATGAAAACTGCTCACTGCTGCTGCTCTCTCTTTGTGCAGGGTGACTCAGGGCCATCTTTTCGCATAGGCACTCTGAGCAGTTGCCCGGGGGCCCCACTTGCCTGGGGGGCGCCACCTGCCCAGTGACCCCAGCCAGGGCCGGAGTGGCCTACCGGGATACCGGGAAATTTCCCAGTAGGCCCCCTGCCCTGGGGCTACTTTGAGTTGTGGCTGCAGCGCTCCGCTCTTTCCCTCTCTCCTTCTCCTCCTGTGTATCACGGAGCTGGCTGGGTCTGTGTTCGGCGGCCACACTGTAACAAGGTCCCACCCCACTAGACCGGCTCATGTAATAGTAGATTGAATCAGTGTTCCACCTATAACATGAGCCGGTCAGCTCTGTGATACACAGGAGGAGATGCCTGCTGTGTGTGTGTAAGTTACCAGGCGATGGTGAGTCTGTATTAATTGGCACAGTGATGCTGCATTCATGGACACAGTGAGGGTGCAATTGTGGGCACAGTGAGACTGCATTCATAGGCACAGTGAGGGTGTAATGGTGGGCACAGTGAGGGTGCAATGGTGGGCACAGTGAGGCTGCATTCACGGGCACAGTGAGGCTGCAATGGTGGGCACAGTGAGGCTGAATTCATGGGCACAGTGAGGCTGCAATGGTGGGCAAAGTGAGGCTGCATTCATGGGCACAGTGAGGCTGCAATGGTGGGCACAGTGAGGCTGCAATTGTGGGCAGAGTGAGGCTGCAATGGTGGGCACAGTGAGGCTGCAGTCATGGGCACAGTGAGGCTGCAATGGTGGACACAGTGAGGCTGCATTCATGGACACAGTGAGGCTGCATTTGATGGGCACAATAAAGCTGCATTTGATGGGCAATCGTGCGTGATTGTGTAGACAGGGCCCCAGTGCACTGTATTGCCCGGGGGCCTATAATTCTCCTAAGATGGCACTAGGGTGACTCGTCTTGTCTCCGCCCCCTCCTGTGGTTTCCTACAGGCAGCCTGTAGCCATAGCTCCCAACTGTCCCTGATTTCGAGGGACTGTCCATGATTTGGAGCAATGTCCCTCCTTCCTCATCATTTGTCCCTTATTTTGGTCTGATCAATATAGTTGTATATAAAATGCACTATTTATCTTTCAAAAAGTGTTTCCCAGTACTAAACCTTTCATTCAATTTCTAAATTATTGCATTTGTACATTTCAAAAGCCAGCATAAAGGCATAGTAGTGGTTAAAAAAAGCACTTGTGGGTTTAACTACTCTTTTTTTTTAATAATTCTCCTTTAAGAGGGCATGGCAGGGGTGTGTTCTATGTCTACATACTTCTGCTTGTAGGTATCCCTTGTCCCCATCTCAAAAAGGTTGGGAGGTACACTATATTGCCAAAAGTATTGGTACGCCTGCTATTAAACACACAGGAACTTTAATGGCATCCCAGTCTTAGTCCGTAGGGTTTAATATTAAGCTTGGCCCACCCTTTGCAGCTATAACAGCTTCAACTCAGGTTGGGGTTAGGATTCTGTGCAGGCCAGTCAAGTTCCTCCACCCCAAACTCGCTCATCCTTATCTTTATGGACCTTGCTGTGTGCACTGAACCAAATTATTTGGTGGAGGGGGGATTATGGTGTTGGGTTGTTTTTCGGGAATTGGGCTTGGCCCTTTAGTTCCAGTGAAGGGAACCCTTATGCCGCGTACACACGATTGGATTTTCCGCCAACAAATGTTGGATGTGAGCTTGTTGGCGAAAAGTCCGACCGTGTGTTTTCCGACTTTCCGCTAACAAATATTGGCTAGCATGTTCTCAAATTTTCCGCCAACAAATGTGTGTTGTCGGACTTTCCAATCGCGTGCACAAAAGTCCAAAGTACAAACACGCATGCTTGGAATCAATGCTCACCAAACACAACATTAGCAGAAGGAGCCCAAAGGGTGGCGCATGACTATTGAACTTCCTTTCTATCGGCTCGCCGTACGTCTTGTACGTCACTACGTTCGTAATTGTTAGCCAATATTTGTGTGACCGTGTGTATGCAAGACAAGTTGGAGCCAACAACCTTCGAACAAAATTCCACGGTTTTGTTGTCGGAAAGTCCGATCGTGTGTACGGGGCATTAAGGCGTCAGCATACCAAGACATTTTTGGACAATTTAATCCTCCTGACTTTGTGGAACAGTTTGGAGATTGCCCCTTCCTGTTCCAACACGTGCACAAAGCAAGGTCCATAAAGACATGGATGAGCGAGTTTGAGGTGGAGGAACTTGACTGGCCTGCACAGAGTCCTGAACTCAACCCAATCTGCACAGTCTATGTACAACACAGTAATGATGTCACCACTACTTTTACAAGCTAATAACTAGGCTTGTAAAGCCACTCGGTGCACACAAAGTGGATTTACACCCACTGTGGTTCTTGAGGAGTATATTTAAACCAAAGTGTTTATGCCTGGAGTTTACCTTTAGGATTGAAGGTGCTTGAACTGACTTTACCACCAGGAAATTCCTAATAGGAAAAGGGCATGGGCATCCGCAGGTAGGGGCAGGGGGGGGGGGGCAAGTGCCCCCCCCCCCCTGGGATCAGGGATGGGATCAGGAGTGATGACCCCCATCACTCCTCTCTCTCACCCCCCCCTCTCTCTCACCCCTCTGTCTTTTTCACCCCCTCTCTCTCTCACCCCTCTGTCTTTTTCACCCCCTCTCTCTCTGTCACCCCCTCTCCATCTCTTTCTGTCACCCCCTGTCTCTCTCTGTCACCCCCTCTCTCTCTCTCTCTCTGTCACCCCTCACTTTCTCTCACTGTCACCCCCCACATGTATGCATGGTAGTCTCTTGGGCCATGTCCGCAGTCTCTGACAGTCTCTTGTGCCATGTCCGCAGTCTCTTGTGCCATGTCTGCAGTCTCTGACCATCACCTGTACTATGTCTGCAGTCTCTGACCTTGATAATGTGATAATGACATTGTCGAAAAGGTCAGAGCATGGGTGACCTTAAAATGATGCCCCCCCTTGAAAAAAGTTCTGCGGACGCCCATGGAAAAGGGGTAGTAGAAAAAAAGATAGCAATAACAATCTTCGATACAACAAATGTGACTACAAGTTCCCTTTATACAAATCAATGTGTAATTTCTGGTGTGACCCCGTACTCAGAGCGAGCTTCTCACCTTCTACCCTTGGAAAAGATTAGAGTCAACACATTAGAATCAGTCTACATAATTCACCAAATAAAGGATGACCTTTGGCCCACATCAAGCTTGCAGCGTCTATTCATGGTAGGTCACGTGACTCGACCATATTCCTTCGCAGAATCTCATTGACCATTCCCTTTCCCATTCATCCTTTGTGCCGTGTCCCAGTCCAGATGGAGGACGATACTTCTGCGGCTCCCTAGAACTTGTCATTGTTCCAAAGCTTCTAAAGGACTTAAATGACTCCATCTGCCGTCCAATGCGTGCCAGAGAATGGCGTTTATGTGTTAAATTTTGATGTATTTGTAAATAAATTAAAATAGAATGGCGAACCATTTTCAGACAGATGACTTCAATTTTGAGTAAACAAATGCGCATCAATATTTACTTTACACATAAATTCTGATCCGTTGTGTAATTACACCGTGTTTGGTGATGGTGCGGCCAGGCCTGGGAAACGGTTTGAATGTGTCATCTTGATCTGCATTAAAGGGACAGGCTACCGAAAATACAAGTGTTTAAAAATTTGAAATTCTTCAAAATATGCATGAGAAAAATTCCATATCTGTACAAACAATGAACTGTGAAGTTTTGTAGAGCCCTATGGGTAAAGGGTGGCTCAGTGGTCAGCACTTGCGCCCTTCGTTCAGATCTTGGCCAGGAGGACAAAAGGAGTTTGCATGTTCTCCCTGTTGCATAGTTTCCAAAGCATACTGGTAAGCTTATTGGCTCCTGTCTAAATTGGCCCTAGTATATGTTTATAGATTGGCTAAGAACGAGTTTTATCACATTCCAAGCAAATAGAGAGGGGTGAGGTAAGACCTGGCAACCTACCTCATAAATAATTTATCTAGAAAACTCTATAGAAAAAGGCCCTCGAGCGTATCAGACATGGTGTCGTATACAGATATTGACATACAATACACTATATTGTCAAACGTATTGGGACCCCTACCTTTACACGCACATGAACTTCAACCACCCTTCCTGCCCAGGCCATTTTTCAGCTTTCAGCGCTGTCACACTTTGAATAGTTGTGTTACACTATAACCAAGTGAAATGTTTATCATTTTCTTCACACAAATAGAGCTTTCCTTGGTGATATTTAATCACTGCTGATTTTTGTCCTTTCCTAAAAAAAAAGAAAAAAAAATGTTTTTCTTAGGTTTCTGTCAGTAAATTTTGTAAATAAGTAATTTTTCCTTCTTTATTGATGGGCGCTGATTAGGCGGCACTGATGAGGACGCACGAATATGCCGCACTTATGGGCACTGATAGGTGGAACTTATGGGCACTGATTAGGTGGCACTGATGAGGAGGCACAAATATGCCGCACTTATGGGCACTGATAGGTGGCACTGATATGTGGCACTAATGGGCACTGATAGGCGGCACCGATGGGTGGCACTGGTGGGCACTAATAGGGGGCACTGATGGGAACTGATAGGCGGCACGGATAGGCATCACTGATGGGCACTGATGGGCATTGATGAGTGGCACTGATGGGCGGCAGTGATGGGCAGCACTGATGAGGAGGCACGAATATGCTGCACTTATGGGCACTGATAGGTGGAACTTATGGGCACTTATAGACGGCACTTATGGGCACTGATAAGGTGGCACTGATGAGGAGTCACAAATATGCCGCACTTATGGGCACTGATAGGTGGCACTGATATGTGGCACTGATAGGAGGCACCGATAGGTGGCACTGGTGGGCACTAATAGGGGGCACTGATAGGTGGCACTAATGGGAACTGATAGGCAGCACGGATAGGCATCACTGATGGGCATTGATGAGTGGCGCTGATGGGCGGCAGTGATGGGCAGAACTGATAGCCAGCACCAACTGGCATCACTAATGGGTACTGATTGGTGGCACTTGTGGGCACTGATTGCTGGCAGTGGTGGGTACTGGTGGGCACTCATTGCTGGCACTGTGGGGGCTTTATTGTAATTAGGGCACTGATGATCAGTGCCCTGATTACATATCTACATGTCCCCTGTGAGGAGATGCCATTGATCGGCTCTCCTCGCCACACACTCTGCCAGTGTGAGGCGAGGAGCGACGATTATTGAAAGTGATTGGACACAGCCGATCACATGGTTAAAGAGCTGCAGGTCTTTACAGAGATGGGGGGCGCGCCGTGTCCTAGCAACACGGCGCAACAACGATCGCCGCGCTGCGCTCCCTCATAGGCGCACGAGAGAGGCCGTTCTAGGACTCCATCATATGACGTTGTCGCACAACGAGAGCCGAACCTTAACATTGACACCCACTGCCCCCCTCCCTCTTGGCAATCATCTTGGACACGTGACAGGTCCCAGATGATTGCCCGGCCAGTCACAGCTCGCAGCACGGCTCACGCATATGCAGTGCGTGCCCGGCTATGAAACCACAGCCGGGCGCCCACAGTGACAATGCCGGCGCCGCAGAGAGGAGGGGGAGACGAGCAGGGCTTTGTTCCCCGGCATTGCTAGACATTAAAAATCAGCAGCTGCAGTATTTGTAGCTGCTGACTTTACATTTTTATTTTTTTATTGGAACTCTGCTTTAATATAGATTGGACCCTGGGAAAACATTTTCTTGGGCCCTCCTGAATCCGCTTATCAACTATTTGCGGGCAGTGCAGGCTCAAGGGGCAGCTGCTTTGGGCCCCACAACAATGACTGGGCTAGGGGCAGCTGCCTATTTTGCAGTGCGTTAAAGATGGCCCTGATCACAATTGAAATTGAACTGAAATTGCAAGTGGTGCCAGTCCTAAAAGGTTCGTAGAGTTGCCACCTCATCCCTTTAAATCCGAACACCTTTGAATTACACAGGTTCTGTGGCTAATTAAATGCAGATAAGGCACCAAGTGAGTTTAATTACCACCTTAATCAGCCACAGAACCTGTATAATTAATATGTGTTCAGGTTTAAAGGGATGAGGTGGCAGCCCTGGATAGTTGTCTTGTGCTAAACAACAGTATTTCTTCTTCTCTACTCATCTGACAGCATGAAGGAGGGGGGGGGGTGTTTTGTAGTCCAAGATGAGAACCAAGAGGGCTGATAAGACTTTTTGAGATAATACAGACAGATAGAACAAAATAGGACAGTTTGAATTCACAAATGTTTTACATTTTTATTCTAGGAGAGATAAACATGAGACGCTGGATCCGGACCCCCAATATATAATGAGAGAAGTCCTTATAAAGCCAGATGACTTGTGTGTTGGCAGTGCCCCACATAGGATTTCCCTTTACTTTCTGTATTACTGGCAATGGTCACCTGGACAAACGAAGATGGTGAACCTCCCCAGTGGGCACAGACAGCAGTAAAAACCCGACAGGGGTTCTATCCATTCCCCACTCTATACAAAGTAAAAAAGCATTGGACGAATGTCAGAAGCTTTCCTGAAAGTTGAATAAAATGCCCCAATATTTTCTGTAAAAAATGAAAGTGGTTGTAAAGGTACACGGAGTTGCACAGACTGGCCCACGAACCTCCTCTTCTTGGGTCCCACACTGGCGCTCCTGTCTTCTTCTCTCTGTCCAGTGCCCCCTATGGGAAGCCACTTCCCAAGGGGACACTTGTGCATTCCTGCTCCCTTCTGCACATGCGCTCTGGGGGACGGGGCACGTTTAAAAATATTTTTTTTTTTTTTTCTTATTTATTTTACCTTTTATTTTTACACAGTTTTAAAAAAAAAAAAAATGTGGCACTTTTATTCCTATTACAAGGAATGTGAACATCCCTTGTAATAGAAAAAAAGCATGACAGGATCTCTTAAATATGAGATCTGGGGTCAAAAAGACCTCAGATCTCATATTTACACTAAAATGCAATAAAAAAAATAAAATAATAATTTGTCATAAAAAAAAAAAAAAAAGAAATGGCCCTTTAAGAGCTATGGGCGGAAGTGACGTTTTGACATCGCTTCCGCCCTGCAAAGTTATGGAGACGGGTGGGGGCCATCTTCCCCTCACTCGTCTCCATACCCAGCAAGGGTGAAGATCTGATCCCCGCTGCCGATGGCCCTGGTAAGCGGCGGGGGGGCCTCTCTCGCAGCCGATAAAAGTGATCTTGCAGCGAATCTGCCGCAGAGACCACTCTCATCCGAAAGCCGGCCGAAGAAGAGGCTACCGGGGTTATGGCAGCTAGCTGCTGCCATAACATCGATTTTCCTCTTCAACTTAAATCGGAGCTCCACCCTAAAGTGGAACTCATTGGAACCCTCCCCCCCCCTCCGGTGTCACATTTGGCACGTTTCAGGGGGGAGGGGGGTGCAGATACCTGTCTAAAACAGGTATTTGCACCCACTTCTGGGACACACACGGGTCCGGCAGACAAGGCGGGCGATTCTCATTGCACTGCGCGACTCGCGCATGCTTAGTAGGGAACCGGGAAGTGAAGCCGCACTTCCTGAGTCTCTCACCGAGAATGGCGCCGGCAGCAGCTGATAGCCGAGCGTTTGCTCTGCCTCGGCTGCCGACCTCGCTGGACTCCAGGAAAGGTAAGTGTCTATTTATTAAAAGTCAGCAGCTGCAGTATTTGTAGCTGCTGTCTTTTAATATTTTTTTTTTCGGGTGAACTCCCTCTTTAGGGCCGGTTTCACACTGGGGTGGTGCGGGCGGCGGCGGTAAAGCAGCGCTATATTTTGCGCTGCTTTACCGTCGTTTTAGCCGCGGTATTCGGCCACTAGCGGGGTGGTTTTAACTAGCGTCAGGAAAAGGGTTAAAAACCCCTGCAAAGCGCCGCTGTATTCCCGCTGTATGCCCGCGGTGTCCCATTGATTTCAACGGGTAGGAGCGGTATAGGAGAGGTGAATACACCGCTCCTTCACCGCTCCAAATATGCTGCTAGCAGGACTTTTTTTTACCGTCCTGCTAGCGCACCGCTCCAGTGTGAAAGCCCTCCAGCTTTCACACTGGAGTTAAAGGACCCTCTTTTTTCAGGCGCATTACAAGCGCTATTTTTAGCGCTGTAGCGCCTGAAAAACGCTTAGGTGTGAAAGGGGCCTAAGGACGTATACCGACGCGTGGCAATCTGGAAGTGGTTCAAAAAAACCTGCAGCTGTAATTCATACGCCTGGTGCCCTGAAAGGGGCCGGACGCATGGATAGGGGGCGGTGCTATGTATGCTATGCATGAATCTATCCATTGCATATAGGGGGCGGAGTGGAGCGAGGGGGCGGCGCCCGGGTGCCCCGAATGGACGGGCCGCCATTGGTCATACACATTAGACTTCCAACTAATTCAGGGGAGGTAATGATATAAAAGGTACGTTCCATAAAATGCTTCCGAATATCTTGATGCCGCATAAATTATTAAAATAAGTACGAACGTTTTAAAAAGAGAATACAGAAGATCGCTCTGCATTGCTGTACATTTTAATACATCACAGAGATTTTTGTTTCAGCTTTTCGTCGCCAAATTTTTCCTCTTTTTTTTTTTTTTGGTTTAGCATTGAATAATCATTTCTAAATAAAACGTTTGCCTGTGATCTTGCTGGCATCTTACAAGCTAAAACGCGATGTTTTGTCGTTTGCGAGTCATGCTGCTGCGCGCTTCGAACAGCGTGGCGCCTTCGTGCCGCAGAGACAGGTGTTTTACTTAATTATTTATACTGTTGACATGTTATGAGCAGCTATTTTAGGGAATGACTCAGAACCCCCTCAGAAAAATGTCATGTGGCCTTATTATTAGAGAAGACTCGCTGGGAATCAAAGGGATTTCATTATGATCTCTAGAAAGTAATATTAGGAATGAAAACAAAGGAGAACAAGGAGAGCCGAGTGTTTATTACAGACTCACCAACCGCATAGAGAAGTCATTTACCTCATTAGTAAAGCCCTATTAATGAAGGGATCAGCGGTGAGCTGGCATTGTGCCCTCTCGGACTGTTTTATTTTAATTGCTAAGAAACAAAATTGTTATACAGCTGAACGAGATCCGAGGTCTCCAAACTTCCTACACAAAGGGCCAGTTTGCTGTCCTTCAAACTATAGGGGGGGTAAGACTGTAGTCAATAGGAGAAGAACATGTCCAGTCATCAGTGGGAGTAAACAATGCCCCATCATTGGCACTGGGGGGTGTAGTGCCCCATGATTGGTATTAGGGGGGGAATAGTGCCCCATGATTGGTATTAGGGGGAGGAATAGTGCCCCGTGATTGGTATCAATAAGAGGAATAGTGCCCCATGATTGATATTAGGGGGGATAGTGCCCCATGATTGGTATCAGTGGGAGGAATAGTGCCCCATGATTGGTATGAAGGGGGAGGAATAGTGCCCCATCATTGGTATTAGGGGAGGAATAGTGCCCCATCATTGGTATTAGGGGAAGGAATAGTGCCCCATCATTGGTATTAGGGGAAGGAATAGTGCCCCATCATTGGTATTAGGGGAAGGAATAGTGCCCCATCATTGGTATTAGGGGGAGGAATAGTGCCCCATCATTGGTATTAGGGGAATGAATAGTGCCCCATCATTGGTATTAGGGGAAGGAATAGTGCCCCATCATTGGTATTAGGGGAATGAATAGTGCCCCATCATTGGTATTAGGGGAAGGAATAGTGCCCCATCATTGGTATTAGGGGGAGGAATAGTGCCCCATCATTGGTATTAGGGGAATGAATAGTGCCCCATCATTGGTATTAGGGGAAGGAATAGTGCCCCATCATTGGTATCAGTGGGAGGAATAGTGCCCCATGATTGGTATCAGTGGGAGGAATAGTGCCGTGTGATTGGTATCAATAGGAGGAATATTATTATTATTATACACGATTTATATAGCGCCAACAGTTTATGCAGCGCTTTACAATGTATAGGGGGACAACACAACTACAGTACAGTTCAATACAAAAGGTACAGGAGGGCCCGGCTCGTAGAGCTTACATTCTAAAGGGAGGGGGTGGTGGTACAAAAGGTAATAGCTGCAGAGAATGATTTGATGGGGGTGGCTCAGGGACAGTTGTTGTTAGGTGGGTGTGGGATAGGCTTCCCTGAATAAATGAGTTTTCAGGGATCTCCTAAAGGTGGACAGGGTAGGGGCTGAATAAAGCCCCATGATTGATATTAGGGGGAGGAATAGTGCCCCGTGGTTGGTATTAGTGAAAGAAATAGTGCCACATGATTGGTATCAGTGGGAGGAATAGTGCCCCATGATTGGTATTAGTGAAATAAATAGTGCCACATGATTGGTATCAGTGGGAGGAATAGTGCTGCGTGATTGGTATCAATAGGAGGAATAGTGCCCCATGATTGATATTAGGGGGAGGAATAGTGCCCCATGATTGATATTAGGGGGAGGAATAGTGCCCCATGATTGGTATTAGTGAGAGGAATAGTGCCCCATGATTGGTATTAGTGGGAAGAATAGTGCCCCATGATTGGTATCAATAGGAGGAATAGTGCCCCATGATTGGGTATTGGTGGGAAGAATAGTGCCCCGTGATTAGGATCAATGGGAGGAACAGTGCCCTATCGTTTGTATCAGTGGTAGGAATAGTGTACATTTAACACTTCCTTATGTTGCTGTTGGCTGTGCCTCCTTTACTTATTCATCCAGAGTTGGGTCTCACTAATACAGGAGATGTACTACTGGTCTGATCACCAGGTGACAACAGATAGGAAGAGCAAAAGAAAGGAAAATGAATGCAGCCACCATAACAAATGATTGGTGAGCCGCAATATATTACATTTTTGGTTTTGGGTTTAATACTACCTAAAACAATGAGAGGAGGCCGGCTGCAGGAACCTCGGCACATCCCGGAGGGCACATCTGTGCAGATCTGATCTATAGACAGATTGGGGTTTATTTACTAAAGCTGGAGAGGGCAAAATTATCAGATTTCTGCATAGAAACCAATCAGCTTCTAACCTCAGCTTGTTCAATTAGGCTTTGGCAATAAAACCTGGAAACTTATCGATTTTTATGCAGAATTGTGACTAATTTTGCACTCTCCAGCTTTAGTAAATAAACCCCGCCGTGTCCTCATTCATGCATCGGACCGGCACAGATGTGCGCGCTGGGATGTGCGTGGAGGTTTGTGTCGCCTGTCATGGATTTCACATGCTGCCTACAAACCCCTACACGGATCACCCGGGCATCCCGGGCGGCTGCAGACAGCCCTTTGCACAGGCGTACGGATTGGTAGCAGGTTTGCCAACCGCCAATAAATTTACTGACAGTTACAACTGCCAGTAAATATCAGGGGCTGAAAATTTCATGCTGTGTTGACATTTTAAATGTACATCAAGCAAATTACTTTGTTATAGGTATTGTAAATTTTTCTACATCATGTTTAGACTGTTCAAATATTCACTGTGTTTGTTTTCAATAGGAGTTCTGTAATTTCTCAGGTTGGCAGTAAAAAAAAATGTGCTCTGTCAGTAAATTTTTCATGTTTTGTCAGTAAAAAAAAAAAAATGTGCTCCGCCAGTAAATTTTCCATGTTTTGTCAGTAGAAAAAAGGTGCTCCGCCAGTAAATGTTCCATGTTTTGTCAGTAAAAAAAATGCGCTCCTCCAGTAAATTTTCCATGTTTTGTCAGTAAAAAAAATGTGCTCCGCCAGTAAATGTTCCATGTTTTGTCAGTAAAAAATGCTGCGGGAGGTTGGCAACCCTGATTGGTAGGCCCATGTGAATGAGAAGCCCAGCTTAGAAAACAGCAGACTTATGCCCTGTACGTCGGAAATTCCAACGCGAAAAGTCTGATTGGATTATGTTGTCGGAAAATCCGATCGTGTGTGGGCTCTAGCGGGCTTTTTCCGTCAGAATTTCCGACGGAAAAAATTTGAGAGCAGGACCTAAAATTTTCCGTCAAAAAAAATCCGATCGGACTTTTTCCGATCGTGTGTAGAGGATTCCGACACACAAAGTGCCACGCATGCTCAGAATAAATTTGGAGATGAAAGCTATTGGCTACTTGCCTCTACGTAGTCCCGGCGTATGTGATTTACGTCACCTCGTTCTGAACAATCGGATTTTCCGACAACTTTGTGCGACCGTGTGTATGCAACACAAGTTTCGGCCAAAGTCCGTCGGAAAAAATTTGTCGGATTTTGTGGTCGGAATCTCCGACCGTGTGTACAAGACATTACTGCTACACACCCACCTCTGATACATTTCCATTCTCTGTATATGAAAATGCTGGGGCAACAGCTATTACACTAAACTGTGTGGCCATTCCCATTAATCACAAATTAGTTGTGGATGCTGGATATTTTGTCATTATAACATTTAGTGTTATACTGAAAAAACTAACAGAAAAACACTTTTTGAGAAATAAATAGTGCATTTTAGATACAACCATAATGATCAGACTAAAATAAGGGACAGATGAGGAGGAAAGAGGGACAGAGGGACATTGTTCCAAATCAGGGACAGTTGGGATCAGCCTAACATGTTCAGTTAATGGATCTGCCCTTTCATCTGTAGGCTTCATGAATTTTTGTGTGCTGATTGTAAGTTGACAAGTAGGTATTTGGTGCCCTCTAATGGGAAAAATTGGTATCTAACCCTTTTTGTTAACCTCTATATTTGGGATTATTACTATTATTATTATTATACAGGATTTATATAGCGCCAACAGTTTACGCAGCGCTTTACAATATAAAAGGAGACAACACAGTTACAACAAGAGGATTACGAGGGCCCTTCTCAGAAGATATAGACAAAAAAACGGCGCTGGGAAAAACGTGTACAATATGAACGTGAAAAGAAACAAAATGTGCAGCTGCTGGTACAAAAAGTGCTAAAACTTTCAAATATGCTTAAACCAATAAAACAGCGCTGGCAAACAAAATTGTGATCAAATAATAAAAAATTCCCACAAAATTGACTTGCATCAAAAAATTGTGTATAATAAAACTATTATATATGTGAAAAATATTAAGTAACATAATAAAAAATAATCATAAAACTAATTCCATGTGTATCAAATTAGTGATAAACCACAAACACATATTTGTTTGTGGTTTATCACTAATTTGATACACATGGAATTAGTTTTATGATTATTTTTTATTATGTTACTTAATATTTTTCACATATATAATAGTTTTATTATACACAATTTTTTGATGCAAGTCAATTTTGTGGGAATTTTTTATTATTTGATCACAATTTTGTTTGCCAGCGCTGTTTTATTGGTTTAAACCTTCTCAGAAGAGCTTACAGTCTAATAGGGTGGGGCAGGTGGTACAAAAGGTTGTAACTGTGGGGAATGAGCGGATGGAAGTGGTAGGAGATTAGTTGGAGACGCGATAGGCTTTCCTGAAGAGATGAGTTTTCAGGGATTGCCTGAAGGAAGCAAGAGTAGGGGATAGCCGGACCGGTGGAGGTAGCGAGTTCCAGAGGATGGGAGAGGCTCTGGAGAAATCCTGGAGACGAGCATGGGAGGAGGAAACAAGAGAGCTTGAGAGTAGGAGGTCTTGAGAAGAGCGGAGAGGACAAATTGGGTGGTATTTGGAGACAAGATTGGTGATGTAGCTCGGGGCAGAGTTGTGGATGGCTTTGTATGTTGGGGTTAGTATTTTGAATTTAATTCGCTGGGTGATTGGGAGCCAGTGTAGGGATTGGAGGAGAGGGTTGGCAGACATTGAGCAGTTGATAAGGTGGATAAGTCTGGCAACAGCATTCATGATAGACTGAAGAGAGGAGGAGCCTATGGAGAGGCAGGCCAATGAGAAGGGAGTTGCAATAGTCAAGGTGAGAGATAACGAGGGAGTGAATGAGGAGCTTGGTGGTTTCATTTGTTAGAAAGGGGTGAATTTTAGAGATGTTACGGAGGTAAATTCTACAAACTTTTGACAACGATTGGACTTGAGGCTGAAATGACAAGTCCGAGTCTAAGATTACACCGAGTACCCTGGCGTGAGGGGAGGGACTGATAGTTGCATTGTTGATTTTGATGAAAAAGTAATGGAGGGGGGCACGGGCAGGGGGGAATATTAAAAGTTTTAGAGAGATGTAGTTTAACCACTTCCTGCCTTGCCAATAGCAGAATGACGGCCGGGCGGTGGTTTCGTTATCCTGACTGGGTGTCATATCACGTCCTTCAGGATAACATGCCGCCGCGCGTGGGGGTGCGCATCGCATCGATCGGTGGTGCGGTGTATCAGTCTGACACACCGCTACACTGATCTCGGTAAAGAGCCTCCGGCGGAAGCTCTTTACCCCGTAATAAAAGAAATAATACAGCGCTTAACAAACATGTGTCCATATAAGTGAAAACAAAAACAATGATATATAATATGTAACAAAAGTCCATGTGAACCGTGAAAATAATAAACAACTAAATAGGTGCTTTACATCCAAAGTGTAAAGTTGCAGGGGATATTTCACATCTAATAATCAAAGATGCAAGGCAGAAAATCGCAGACAAGTTCAGGTGCGACAAAACACCCCCACATGTGTCCCCACTCACCAGATCACGATGACACCCAGCTTTGCAGTCTGGGAGTCAGATTAGACTTGTAAAAATATCCACCGGGAATTGCTGGATGGCAGGAATGGCTGATGAAAATTAGGAAACAAACGATCCTTCCACATTAATTCTCAATCATGAGAGAAACAGGAACCCATAGAGGAAAGAAAGGGACCAATAGTGAAGTATGCTAGGAAAAAGGGATTTATTGCACATACAAGGGCATACTTACAAAGGTAAGTTAAAAGTAGGCATTGGAAATGGTATAAAACTGCAGCAAACAAGACCGGACGTGATGTCAGAACCGGAAGTGTCATGTCAATGCATTTCGCCCTCCCACAGGGCGTCATCATAGGACCTGATTAATATTCAATACTTCAATGAATATTCAATACTCTAAATACGTAAGTGCAGTGTGTAGAAACTTGCATACCATATGTGGATGTACTTACCGTATATACTCGAGTATAAGCCGACCTGAATATAAGCCGAGGCACCTAGTTTTACCACAAACAACTGGGAAAACGTATTGACTCGAATATAAACCTAGGGTGAGAAATGCACAGCTACTGTAAGTAGAAAAGAGGGTCAACAATGCCCATTTGCAGCCTCACTGTGCCCATTTGCAGCCATAGGTTCCCGAACTTAAAACTTGGTAGTCAAGGGTTTCTAGATGCCCCCCTAGCTGCAGACAAAATTTGGAGTCTCTGGACCCAAAGCGTCCCGAAATGACATTGCTGCAGATGGACACAGTTGACGACTTTGGGGCCCTGTATCTCGGGGCCACTTGGTGCTAGGAACCCCATCCCCATTGGATATATTGTAGTGCTAGTTCCACTGGGTTTGCACACCAAATTTGGGGTTCCTAGCACTAAGTGACCCTGAGATACGAGGCCCCAAAGTGGGTTCGGAAAATGTCATTCTCTGCTGCAGAAAAGTGCTTGACTCGAGTATAAGCCGAGGGGGGCATTTTCAGCACAAAAAAAATGTGCTGAAAAACTTGACTTATACTCGAGTATATACGGTAACTGTTCTCATGTTCTAATACTTGGTATTTGTTTCTTGAATAGAAATGCTTATTGCTAAACGCTCACCCCTGAGGAAGGAGACGTGAGCGCTCCGAAACGCGTAGGATTTAAAGCATTATAGACTACTGTACTGTTTATAGATCGATAACCATGCTGTTTAATATGTTTTTATGACATTTACAATTAATAAAATCTCTTTATATTCTATACTTTTACTCATTGTACGTGCCGAAGTCCACCATTGGGGGTTTTTCTCTTGTTCCTTTCATATAAAGCTCTTGAAGGACAATCTTAAGTCCTGTGACTGTGGGCCACTTCCACCAAACTTGAAGCATAGACCAGCAGACAGACGGTGATGATGTCATTGGGTTTCAAAATAGATATTTCTTAAAAGCAAAATTATTTGATTTAAAAAATATTAATGCATGGTGATCAGGGGGGCGGGGGGACAATGGAAGTCATTATATGCATATATATTACACTTCTGCTTAAAGCGGTGTTCCGGCCGAAATGATACTGTTTAAATAAAAATACCCCATAACACAGAAGCTTAATATAATCTAGTAAAGTTAGTCTATAAACTAAGGTCTGTTTTGTTAGTTTATAGCAGTAGTTTGTTATTTTATAAACTTACAGCAGGCCGTGGCCATCTTAAGTGTGGGCATCTGAAGCCAGACTGTATTTCTTCCTGGATCTCATCCTTGCAGATCTCGTACATGCTCAGTGCAGCACAAGCAGTGTAATAGGTTTCAGGTCCGGTTTCCATATCAACGGCAGTGTCAGAGGAAGTGGCTGCCCCTTCCCAGCAGGCATTGCAAACAGGACATGATGCGATGGGCAGCGGCCAGGGAGGAGGAAGTTAAAAATGAATACAGCAGATATACAGTAGGTGCTGAGAATTTTTTTAAAAAAATATCCAATTCGTTTACAGTGCACAGTTTAGTGAGGAATGCTGAAGAGTTGTAAAAGTGGGTGGAACTCCACTTTAATGTCTGCCTGGGGAATCTTGTAAAATCTCAAGAAAACCACAGAACCACCATTGCCTTGTAACCACAATTTTCTTCCTACTTTATTTTGTACCGTGTTAAAATACAGTAACTTCCACCCCCAAGCAAGCACTACACTCTGCAAAATGACATGGAAAATCCTTAACAATATAAAGGTCACCGGTCTAACTGAAGCCCAGAGTGGCCCCCTGTGCAGTTACCCAGTCCATCTCCCCAGATGCCAGCCCACATCTCTCTGACCATATATACCGATATACTCATTTTCATTATTTTAGCTTGTTCTAAACTGTTCAATCCTTACATACAGTATCTCACAAAAGTGAGTACACCCCTCACATTTTTGTAAATATTTTATAACTTTTCATTTGACAACACTGAAGAAATTACACTTTGCTATAATGTAAAGTAGTGAGTGTACAGCTTGTATAATAGTGTAAATTAGCTGTCCCCTCAAAATAACTCAACACACAGCCATTAATGTCTAAACCACTGGCAACAAAAGTGAGTACACCCGTAAGTGAAAATGCCCAAAATTGGGCCCAAAGTGTCAATATTTTGTGTGGCCACCATTATTTTCCAGCACTGCCTTAACCCTCTTGGGCATGGAGTTCACCAGAGCTTCACAGGTTGCCACTGGAGTCCTCTTCTACTCCTCCATGGCAACATCACGGAGCTGGTGGATGTTAGAGACCTTGCGCTCCTCCACCTTCCGTTTGAGGATGCCCCACAGATGCTCAATAGGGTTTAGGTCTGGAGACATGCTTGGCCAGTCCATCACCTTTACCCTCAGCTTCTTTAGCAAGGCAGGGGTCGTCTTGGAGGTGTGTTTGATGTTGTTATGTTGGAATACTGCCCTGCGGCCCAGTCTCTGAAGGGAGGGGATCATGCTCTACTTCAGAATGTCACAGTACATGTTGGCCTTCATGGTTCCCTTAATGAACTGTAGCTCCCCAGTGCCGGTAGCACTCATGCAGCCCCAGACCATGACACTCCCACCACCATACTTGACTGTAGGCAAGAAACACTTGTCTTTGTACTCCTCACCTGGTTGCCGCCACACACACTTGACACCATCTGAACCAAATAAGTTTATCTTGGACTCATCAGACCACAGGACATGGTTCCAGTAATCCATGTCCTTAGTCTGCTTGTCTTCAGCAAACTGATAGAAGAAGCTTCCTTCTGGGACAACAGCCAAGGCAGAACAATTTGATGCAGTGTGCGGTGTATGGTCTGAGCACTGACAGGCTGACCGCCACTTCTTCAACCTCTGCAGCAATGCTGGCAGCACTCATACGTCTATTTCCCAAAGACAACCTCTGGATATGACTCTGAGCATGTGCACTCAACTTCTTTGGTCGACAATGGCGAGGCCTATTCTGAGTGAAACTTGTCCTGTTAAACCGCTGTATGGTCTTGGCCATGGTACTGCAGCTCAGTTTCAGGGTCTTGGCAATCCTCTTATAGCCTAGGCCATCTTTATGTAGAGCAACAATTCTTTTTTTCAGATCCTCAGAGAGTTTTTTGCCATGAGATGCCATGTTGAACTTCCAGTGACCAGTATGAGAGAGTGAGAGCGATAACACCTGCTCCCCCATTCACACCTGAGACCTTGTAACACTAATGAGTCAAATGATAGCGGGGGAGGAAAATTGGCTAATTGGGCCCAATTTGGACATTTTCACTTAGGGATGTACTCACCTTTGTTGCCAGTGGTTTAGACATTAATGGCTGTGTGTTGAGTTATTTTGAGGGGACAGCAAATTTACACTGTTATACAAGCTGTACACTCACTACATTGTAGCAAATTGTCAAGTTGTCACATGAAAAGATATAATAAAATATTTACAAAAATGTGAGGGGTGTACTGAATTAAGATACTGTACATGTACAACAGATTTTACTTATTTAATTTGTGTGTGCGCATATGACAAACAGAGAAACAAATATCAATTAACAGCATAATAATCACAATGATGATGGTTATTATTAACCATTACATATTTTGTCATAAAAAAATACCTCCGTTTTTATTTTGATGTAGGATTTTATTTGAGCATTAACAAAATGTTCATCTTTTATTTTTATTTTTTGTACTATGGGGGCCTCTAGTGGGCAGCTATAAGTTTGCACAGCATTATCAGGTCTCTTTAGAAGAATTCCATTCCTCTATTTTGTTTCATAAAACATTTCCTACTGTCTGTGAAAAGATTATGAAACACTGGACGTTGCAAAGTTCATCAATATGTATGCAAAAATGGCATTGTTTATATTATTCACATCTTATCACCTTTTTTACAACAAAACAGTGAGTATGTCTTAGATTATAAGCTCTTATGAGCAGGGCCCTCTTAACCACTTGCTTACTGGGCACTTAAACCCCCCTCCTATCCAGACCAATTTTCAGCTTTCAGCGCTGTCGCACTTTGAATGACAATTGCGCAGTCATACAACACTGTACCCAAATGACATTTTTATAATTTTTTTCCCCCTAATACCCCCTAATAGAGCTTTCTTTTGGTGGTATTTGATCACCTCTGCGATTTTTCTTTTTTGTTAAAAAAAATTAAAAAGACCGAATTAAAAAAAAAAAAAAAAAAAAATTATATATATATATATATATATATATATATATATATATATATATATATATATATATATATATATATATATATATATATATATATATATATATATATATATATATATATAAATATATATTTTTTTTAAATTTTGTTATAAAAATGTAAAATGGGTAATTTTTGTCCTACATTGATGTAAGCTGATAAGGCGGCAGTGATGGGCACCGATAGGTGGCAGTGATGGGCACCGATGGGTGGCAGTGATGGGCAGCACTTTTTTAGGTGGCACTGATTGGCGGCACTGGTGGGCATTGATAGGTGGCACTTATGGGCATTGACAGGTGGCACTTGTGGGCATTGCAAGGTGGCATACATGAGGCATAATTGCCTCTGACTTTTTGGGACCGATGTCCCTTTAAGATAAGCCGGTGATCGGCTTTTTTTCTCCTCCGCTGTCAGCGCGAGGAGAAAAAAAAAAAAGATCACAGAGCTTTTGTTTTCATCATGTGATCAGCTGTCATTGGCTGACAGCTGATCACATGGTAAGGGGCCGCCCCTTACTCGGATAGCTGATCACCCGAGTCTCTGTGACTCGGTGATCACAGCGCACTCTGCGCGTGCCCTGTAGGGCGCGCGCAGGGAGCGTGCACAGGGGAGGCCGTCATATGACGGCCTCCCAGGAATTGAGATCCGCGCTGTGGCCGCCATTAGGCCAGAGCGCAGGTGTCAAATGGTTAAAGTGGTTGTAAACCCTGTACTACCGCTTTTACCTACAGGTAAGTCTATAATAAGGCTTACCTGTAGGTACTGTGAATATCTCTTAAACTTGCACCATTTAGGAGATGTTCATAGTATCCGCATGTGTCATCGTCACATACGCAGTGCTCGTGACGTTTTTCTTCAGGAGTTGTGCCGTGGCCGGCGGCTTCTGCGGCAAATGTGGGAATGACATCATTGCGTCTCCGGCCAATCACAGTGCCGGAGCATGCAAAGCCGGAAATAACTCCGGGGGACATGTTGCCAGTCACATCGGTGTACGGCATGTACTGCTGCAACAGCTTCGTTCCAAGGTAAGTATTTCATAATGAACTAGTAAGCAATACATACTAGTTCATTATGCCTTTGTCTTGTTTTATTTATTTATTTATTTTTATTTTATTTTTTGAGAGAGTTTACAACCACTTTAGCCCTCTTGTATGTTATTGTATTGTAACTGTATTGTCTCCCTTGTATATTGTAAAGCGATGCGCAAACTGTTGGCGCTATATAAATCCTGTATAATAATGCAAAATAGGCTAGGGGAAAAAGTTACAAGACGCATTCCTCACCTTTCCCAGCTAAAATGATGTGTTGTTAGTCAGGGGCGGACTGACAACTCATTGGGCCCCTGGGCAATAGGAGATTATGGGGCCCCCAGGCAATCAGAGATTATGGGGCCACACAGTACACACACACACACGCACAGTATACAATCACACAGTATACACAGACATGTTTCTATTGGCTGAGAAGGTATTGGAGAGGTGGGGCAGCTATAATCTCTGGATTTTTAGACCAAAAAGGATGTCGGTAAGGGACATTTTAGAAACAGATGTAAAAAAAAAAAAAAAAAGATTTTTTACATACTGTCCCTGGTTTTACTCAGTCTGGCAACCCTGATGGGGCCCCCTAGTGGCCCAGGGCCCTCTGGAAGTGCCCATGTGGTCAGTCCGCCCCTGTTAGTGGAGATTTTTTTTAATAAAGTGAGGTACACAAAAGAAGAATTGAAATACATTTTATTAGTCACTCAACGTAATCATTCGTTTACATACAGCAGTAGAATCTTCACTATTTTGCCATACAAGATCTGTATAGAAAATGAAAGTTGTGAAAAAGGCAAACTAAAAAGTCACATTTCTCCATAGATATTTCAAGAGGCAGTACAGACAAACATGTAATAAAATAGGTCATACATTCTATAAATTAAACCAGTCTTCCAAATTGTTGTTTTTACCAATTTGAATCTTTGTTGTTTTTTTGCACATTACATTTAATATTCATGTATTTATTAGTCCCCCTGAAAAAGCCTGCTGTTGAAGACAATACTCCTGACACTGAAGTGCATTTACTAAAGGCAAATAGACTCTGCATTTTGGCTCCAGAGGTTAGTAAACGAGGGGAAGAAGTGCTGCCTACCCTCCTCCAATTATATGCAAAACAAAAATTCTGTTATATTTCCTTGCAAGTGATTGGGTATTCTTTGTGAAGCTTCATCTCATTTACTAATCCACCCCTGTGCCTTAACCATCTCAATACAGGGCATTTTCACCCCCTTCCTGCCCAATACATTTTTCAGCTTTCAGCGCTGTCACACTGCAACACTGTACCCAGATGAAATTGTTATCACTTTTTTCCCATAAATAGCTTTCTTTTGGTGGTATGTGATCACCTCTGCGGTTTTTATTTTTTGCGCTATAAACAAAAGAAGAGTGACAATTTTTAAAAAAAAAAAAAAAAACACAATATTTTTAACTTTTTGCTATAATAAATATCCAATTTTTTAATTTTTTTTTAAAACAAATTTTTTCCTCAGTTTAGGCCGATACGTATTTTTCTACCTATTTTTGGTAAAAAAAAAAAAAACAAATCGCAATAAGCGTATATTGATTGGTTTGCGCAAAAGTTATATTGTCTACAAAATAGGGGATCGTTTTATAGCATTTTTATTATTATTATTTTTTTACTAGTAATGGCGGTGATCTTGCGATTTTTTTCGTGAGTGCGATATTGCGGCGGACATATCGGACACTTTCAACACTTTTTTGGGACCATTCACATTTATACAGCGATCCGTGCTATAAAAATGCATTGATTACTGTATAAATGTGATTCTAACTGTAGGGGGAGGGGATTCACAAGGGGAGGAGAACGATCGTTGTTCCTCTGTACTGATGAGAACACACCATCGGTCTCCTCTCCTCTGACGGGACCGGGGATCTGTTTGTTTACACATACAGATCCAAGGTCCTGCTGTCTTACCGAGCAATCGCGGGTGCCCGGCAGACATTGCGGCCCATCGGGTGCCCAGTGACCTGGTGAGCCAAGAAGGTGAGGGCGTTATACAATGCCCTCCCAGAACGAGAGCCATGCCGCCTGGCCGTCAATTGACAGCCGGCGGGCGGCAAGCGGTTAAAGAGGAGTCCCCCCCAACCACCAAATACTGTAGCTGCTGACTTATAATATTAGGACACTTTCCTGTCCAGGCTTCCTGCGATGTCGGCACCCCAGCCGATTTCCTGATTGACTGCAGGGTACTGCCGCCACCATTCGTAGTAAGGGTTCCCTACTGCGCATGCGCAAAGCATTCCGCGCTAACTGGCCCGCCGGCGGAGGAAGGAGGAGGGGGGCCGAGGGTCACCGCGGCACAGTCTCCTGGAAGTGGGTGACGGGTACCTGTCAAAAACAGTTTCCCGCTCCCCCCAAAAGGTGCCAAGTGTGGCACTGGAGGGGGAGGCAGATAAGCGGAGCTTCCACTTTTGGATGGAACTCCGCTTTAAAGTCGAACTTAAGGTTACGTTTTGAATAAAGTATTGAAAGGTTATAACCATAGTCAGTTTTTTTTTGTCATCTGTGTTCCATTGGGAAGATTCACTAGGTTCAGTAGTTTAAATGGACGGTGAGAAAGGTGCATCACCTTCACATTTATAAATTATTAAATGTGAATACAGTAGCAAAAGCTGATTTGTATATTTTATATTTTAATGGTCTATTGGTTTTTCTGGTTTAATCCTTTTTTGGAATATTGCTTTAAGGTTATTTTATGTGCCCCGTGAAACAGAGAAATTGGCATTTATGTACCATATACATTGCTAGGAGTACACTTGCCATAACATGCTTATAGAAAATATATAATTGACTGCAAGGGCTGTAATATCAAGCATACCTGCTGAAGATATTTGAAAAGTTTTATATTAAAGCTGAATTCCAGGAATTCAGACACTTTATAAAAAGTGCCGGCACACTGAGTTAAAGTGGAGCTTTACGCAAAAGAGGAAGTTCCGCTTGTTTGCACCCTCTCCCCCTTCACTGCCACCTTTGGCACTTTTTGGGAGGGGAGGTACCTGCTCCCACTTCGTCCCCTCCCCCTTTCCTCGCAGGGACACATCACAGGTCTCAGAAGACTACGGGACCAATCACAAGTCGCAGTGGGACTCACACATGTGCAGTATTTGTAGCTGCTGACTTTGAATTTTTAAAGGGGTGGAACTCCTCTTTATGTAGTGACAATTCATTGCCAAATAAAGAAGGCCCATAGTGGAAATGTAAATGTTGCTGTGGTCTATAAGGGTGCCTGGAGCTCCTCTTTATGTCCATCAAGGTGCGTGCCACTTCCTGGACTTATATAACCGAGAGGTTTATTGCACTCCTGGAGGAGACACCAGAGCTCAGAGAGGAGAGACGCACACAGAGCAGCTATGCCCACTCCTCCGCTGCCCATTCACAGAAGCCTTTGTATTTTGGGAATGAGTTTAATACAAAATCTTCTGTGATTGGGCAAGAGGAGGGGAGGGGCATAACAGATGCAGCGACATTTGAAGGAACTGAGACCAGAGCATTCAGCGTTGGAGCTCCAGCAGCTATCTTCCTGGAGCACAATAAACCTGTCAGATTTAAATTAAAGGGATAAGTCCATGTGGTGGCATTCTCCTTACTGGACATAACTTGTGGTATGCCCGCAGTTTTTACAAAGTTGCTGAATTCCTGGAGTTCAGCTTTCAAGTGGACTGAGGGTCTTCTGAGGCCATGCAAAAAGGGAGATTTCTGTTAACATCTTGCCACCCACATAACATGTATGCGACAGCAAAGAGGGTTGTCTTGAAAACCCACATGCATGTCCATGGACGGCCTTGACTTCTGTGCTGAAAACCTGCTCATTGCACACTCCCAGCACAAAGATTGAGCTGTCATAGGCAACTCTTGGTCTCTAGTCATAATCAGGAGCTGGCGAGACGTGCCGATCATGTGACCACCGTAACAGCCACTCTCTAGTTGTA
The DNA here is from genome assembly GCA_028564925.1 of Lithobates sylvaticus. NCBI lineage: Eukaryota > Metazoa > Chordata > Amphibia > Anura > Ranidae > Lithobates > Lithobates sylvaticus. The sequence goes on from CM053031.1 coordinate 45,026,374, forward strand.
AAGACCCACTTAAAAGGACACTAGGACTGGGTGGAAAGGGGTTAATCAATTGAGATTGCAGCACAGCAAATACAGAATTAGAACCTGCACTGTTGGAAAGAGCCCATAAAATAACAGAGGTACTTTCCTCCCACCATGCGTCATTAGGAGTCCAGGTCTGCTGCTATTTACAGTGCCAGGATGGATAAAACCTTTCCCTGTAATATGTATTGTGTCTGACAATAAGAGTTGCACTACTGGATTCCACCAGTGTGTGGAGCTTTAATATAGAACTGCAATTCCAAATTCTTGAAGATGCTTGATATTACCGCTTTCGCAGTCACATAAAATAACTGAAAAAAATGTTGATTCAAAGCTGGAAATCTTTATTAAATATGATTCATAACACAGTCAGCAAACGCAATTCCAAAGTAACTACTGTGCTATAAATTTTGGCATGGCAGTTTTATGTAATAGGAAATAGGGAGAGAATGTACACCTTATTTTAAATCATCCTCAAATATGAGTGTTTTTCTCTTATCCTTGGAAAACACAGTGTTATCCACCTCACCACCGCCAGTGCTCTCTTTCTGGAAGTGGATCTGAATTACATCTTGAACATCATCATCTTCTTCATCATCAACATTCTTGATGCCAGTTAATAGCACTGACCTTGGTGAAGTGGCAGAAAACATCTGCAATGGAACACAGCAAAATTATATCCATAACAATATACAACAATTAATGGGGATATCGATGTCTCATGTAAAGGACAAGTATAATGCATTTTCATTGGATGCATTTTGAATTAATATTGCAGTTATTTTTTTTATACCTGTAGCACATTCTAATGTGCTAGAATGGGATTAGAATGCCCCGTACACACGGTCGGAAAATCCGACCACAAAATCCATCGGATTTTTTCCGACGGATTTTGTCCGACACTGGTGTTGCATACACACGGTCGCACAAAGTTGTCTGAAAATCCGATCATTCTGAACGTGGTGACGTTTGTTGCCTACGACGGGACTACGTAGAGGCTAGTAGCCAATAGCTTGGGTCTTGTAATGTGATCTGAGCATGCGTGGCACTTTGTCCGTCGGAATTCGCTACACACGATCGGAAAAAGTCCGATAGGACTTTGTTGTCGGAAAATTTGAGAGCAGGAGATAAAACTTTGTTCGACGGAAAATCCGATGGAAAATGTCCGATGGAGCCTACACACGGTCGGAATTTCCGACAACATTGTCCGATAGGACATTTTCCATCGGAAAATCCGACCGTGTGTATGGGGCTTTAGATTTTCTTACTCGTCCACACACTATGTAAAGAAAAAAGGTTTCGCCTAAAGATGGGCCTAAAATATTTAGAGCAACCTGGGTGAGAACTGCCTCAGAAAAACCACCATCTACATGTAACCTTCAGTCAAATTTTAGCCCCCTTTTGCCCCTACACCAATCCATTCAGTTGCCAATAACAGGGAAAGAAATCAAATTGTCTTGTCGACGCTCACACGTGGTTATGGGCCCCGTCCTTGACCCGAAGTGGTGGGGCCGATCACCAGGCTGCAGCATCAGTTTAGAGTGAGTGGCATGCTCACCCATACTCAGAAGAGCTGGGTATTTCACATTGCTCCCATTAGATGAACAGAAGGTCATAAAAACAAGGAAAGGTGAATATATGTGGCAATGGGGAGGAAAGCTAAGTGAATCTTTGACTTTGCCCTGCATGAGAACTGGAAAGGGTGACCAAAACCAAGACATGCTGATATAGGATATACTTGTATTTTACCTGCAACTTGTTCAGTTCTATATCCACACATGGCGTCACCTCGACTTCTCCAGCCATGAACTGGTGGTAAGGGCTCTTTAGAACTCTTTGAGCCACTAGAAAAGAGAATAAAAAAGTGAATTCTTTAGGTTTATAGTAGTTACATAGTAGGTGAGGTTGAAGAAAGACACAAGTCCATCAAGTCCAACCTATGTGTGTGATTATATGTCAGTATTACATTGTATATCCCTGTATGTTGTGGTGGTTCAGGTGCTTATCTAATCGTTTTTTTGAAATTCTCGATGCTCCCCGCTGAGACCACCGCTTGTGAAAGGGAATTCCACATCCTTGCCGCTCTTACAGTAAAGAACCCTCTACACAGATTAAGGTTAAACCTCTTTTCTTCTAATTTTAGTGAATGGCCGCGTGTCTTATTAAATTCCCTTTCACGGAAAAGTTTTATCCCTATTGTGGGGTCACCAGTACGGAATTTGTAAATTTAAATCATATCCCCTCTCAGGCGTCTCTTCTCCAGAGAAAATAAGTTCAGCGCTCGCAACCTTTCCTCATAACCAATATCCTCCAGACACTTTATTAGCTTTGTTGCCCTCCTCTGTACTCGCTCCATTTCCAGTACATCCTTCCTGAGGACTGGTGCCCAGAACTGGACGGCATACTCCAGGTGCGGCCGGACCAGAGTCTTGTAGAGTGGGAGAATTATCGTTTTATCCCTTTTTAATGCATGCCAATATTCTGTTTGCTTTGCTTTGCTTGCAGCAGCTTGCAGCAGCTGAGCCTGTAAAACCCAATTCTAGAATCCTCAAAAACTGACCTCGGATGCTGCGGTTTGCATGCAGGTACACAGAGCATATAGCTGCAGTTAACGAAAGATGTCCAAGCCTGGGTGCAGCTCACAGCGGCCAGGCTCAGACATCCATCTACAACCGCAGAACAGAAACAACCACTCAGCCAATCAGCTGCAACTAATAGCGGGCTGATCGCATGCCCCAGTCAATCCGCTGATTCCTACCATTGGAAATCCAGCTACACAACCCTGTAAATGTGACCTAATCCATGATGGCCTGCACTCATAGTACTTCCTCAGTCTCTCGAGGTTGAATGACAGTGGGCATCATTTAGGACCAGTTCACACTGGATGCACGCTGGATGCAGTGCGGGAACTACATGTGAATTGGACAGGAAGCGCAGCCCATTTCTGTTCAAATCACATGCAATTCTGCAGCAGTGCGATTTGAGCCATTCATTTCATTGGTGCATCCGCACCAAAATGGTCCAGGATCATTTTTTTTTTTTGCCGCACTAGAATCGGATGGCATGGGTGTTTACACCCATGCCATCCAATTCTGCAAATTGCACTGCATTTTGCAAATGGATTTTGGGGTGTCATTAACTTAACATACACACCGGCAGCAGTTCGCATGAACAGGGGTGTGATTTTGATGTGGTGCGGAAACTGCACAGAATGTTCTGCGATTTCTGCACCGCATCAATGTGAACCAGGCCTTAACCCAGAAGATGGAGAACAACAAGTGGCAGAAAGAAATTAATGCTGGGGCAGCGTAGAAATTTGGGATGAGGTCAGGTCTGTTTGGATCCTGGTCCAAGTGGGCACGCCAGGAAGCTGTCACCTGTACCGGGCCAATCATTTGTACCCAGGGTACTCTCTGCCCTGCAGCCACACAGATACAAGGGGCGTGTATACGTGTGGCTGTGGGGCAGAAAATGATTGGCCCAGTACAGGTGACAGCTTCCTGGCGGCCCACTGAGGTGGATTCGGACCAGACATGCATGCGCTCAAGTTTGCTTTTTTAAGTTTCTGATGAAAAATAGTCTGGAGATGAGCTTTATAGCGGAATTAAACTCAAAACCAAAAATGTAATATATTGCAGCCTACAATCATTAGATGTGGTGGCTGGCTGTTTTTTTTTTAGGCTTTTCTCTCTGTTTTCTCCTGGTGACCTGGCGGCCAGTAACACACCTCCTGTATTAGAGGTGGCCCTCTGGATGAAGGAGCACAGGGGGCACCTTTGGACAGCAGCATTGTCAATTTGGGGGGCTGGGAGTGTCAGATGTACTAACAGATTTACATTCACTAACAAGTTAAAGCCAAACTCCAACTAATACTTTATAAGCAGTAACAGCAAACACTTTGTTTGTTTGGGATAAAGGTTTTACATAAATAAATAAATACAATCTTATCATTTTAAGCACCCCTGTCAGTGTTAGATGGTTTGTCTTAACCCTCCAACTGCTACATCTGCAGGAGAGCTTGTTCAGTTGAAAAACAAAAGAATTACTGGCTGGATCACCAGATGGCAGAAAGACTAAAAAAAAAGAAAACTAAGGCAGCCATCACATCCAATAATTGGTCAGCTGCAATATAATAATAAGCAAAATGATCAAACAGTGCGACCAAGCAGTGGAAAAAAGTGAATACAATTCTAGGATGCATCACTAGGGGGATCACCAGCAGGTGGAAGGAAGTCCTGGATTCCTCTATATAGATGTTTTATGGAGACCTCACTTACAAAAAGATATTGATAAGACCAGTGGGGGCTGGGGTTTTTTTTTTTCTGGGGGGGGGGAACAACCGCCTCCCCCAGTTGGTCGTGGCAACCTCCCCCCCGCCCCTGGCACTTACTCCATTTAGGTTGCGGTTGGGCAGGTTGCGGGCTCCTATAGGCAGTGGACAGTGGCTCTTATGCCCTCTCCTCCTCTTCTGCATCACGGCGGCTTTCGCCATGCGGCTCCTCCCCCCTCCTCCTAGGCAACCAATAGGATCGTCTCTCCCTTCAGCCAATCGGGTGATGGGTCTCAAGACCCGCTTCCTAATTGGTTGGGAGGAGGATCAGTGTGGTGATAGTGAATATTCATTCAGTATTGTGACATAACTGGGTGGGATCGGGGTGCAGTGCTCTGCGCCCCAAGCCCAACCTTTTTTGAAGCCTATTAGAGGCTCTGCCTCTAATCAGGTGCATAAAAAAAAAAAAACACACCCCCGCCATTGAAATCCATGCATCCGGTGCCCTGCATGTAGATCAGAGGGCCGGACACATGGATGAGGGGGGTGGCGCCAATGCGCCCCTAATGGATGGGCCGCCGCTGTATAAGACAGGGCGAGTCCAGAGACGGGTAACAAAAATGGTGAAATGTCTGGGGTATAAAACATATTAAGAAAGACTATAGGAACTTAATATGTACAGTCTGGAGGAAAGAAGGGAAAGGGGAGACATGACTAAAACCTTTAAAAACATCAAGGTGAATAAGGTTCAGAAAGGCAGTTCTTTCAATATGAAAACAAAATCAAGAATACGGGGACATGACCTCAAAGTAACTGAAGGGAAGTTCAAAACTAATCTTAGAAAGTATTATTTTACTGAAAGCAGGGGCGGACTGACCATTCGGCCACTTCCTGAGGGCCCCATCAGGGTTGCCAGCCTCAGTAAAACCTGGGACAGTATGTAAAAATCATTTTTTTTTTTTACATCTGTTTCTGAAACGTCCCTCACCGACATCTTTTTGGTCTAAAAATCCAGAGATTATAGCTGCCCCACCTCTCCAGTACCTTCTCAGCCAATAGAAACGTGTCTGTGTATACTGTGTGATTGTATAATGTGTGTGTGTGTGTGATTGTATAGTGTGTGTGATTGTATAGTGTGTGTGTGATTGTATAGTGTGTGTGTGTGTGATTGTATAGTGTGTGTGTGTGTGTGTGATTGTATAGTGTGTGTATGTGTGTGTGTGTGTGTGTGATTGTATAGTGTGTGTGTGTGATTGTATAGTGTGTGTGTGTGTGATTGTATAGTGTGTGTGTGTGATTGTATAGTGTCTGTGTGTGTGTGTGTGAGATTGTATAGTGTGTGTGTGTGTGATTGTATAATGTTTGTGTGATTGTATAGTGTGTGTGTGTGTGTGTGTGTGTGATTGTATAGTGTGTGTGTGATTGTATAGTGTGTGTGTGATTGTATAGTGTGTGTGTGTGATTGTATAGTGTGTGTGTGTGTGATTGTATAGTGTGTGTGTGTGTGTGTGATTGTATAGTGAGTGTGTGAGTGTGTGTTTGTGTTTGTATAGTGTGTGTGTGTGTGTGTGCCCATAATCTCTGATTGCCCGGGGGCCCCATGAGTTGTCAGTCCGCCCCTGACTGAAAGGGTAGTTGATACTTGGCATAAACTACGAGCAGAGGTAGTGAGACAGTCAACAGTAAATGGCTTCAAACATGCCCGGAACAAACCTAGATCTGTAGTCAGACAATAAAGTTAACGAAAAAAAAAAAAATGGGCAGACTACTCAGTCTTTTTCTGCCATCACTTTTCTATGTTAATAAGTGTTTTCTCTTGGGTTTAATACAGCTTTCATTTCCAAATTAAATAAACTAAGTTTACTGCATACCTCCATCCTGCAAATATGTGACACAGGCAGTGTTGTCATTCCTGTCATATTCCACCGCCTCGATCTCCGCTCCTCCAATACTAGATTTATAGAAGGTCAGCTCCACTTTTTCCTTTAGGGTCTCTTCAGGAATATCCTCAGGCAGATTGGAAATTTTTAATTTTTTCCTTGAAATATCCATACGTACCTATAAAGCAAAAGGAGGCAAAAAAAAGGTCTCAAAAAACACCACAGCATGATCCATCCAAAGAAATACAATGAGAAAGACATATTTCACCTCGAATTTCACAGTCTTGTCTAATTGAGGTCGCAGAGCTTCCACATTGACTTTTCCGCCATCGAACTCCAGAGAATGTCTTTTCTTGCCAATAACAGATCCAGCAACTATTCGGAAACAATATTTAAGAGGGGGGAGTAAATATAAAAAAAAATAGGTTTTATTGTCAAGAGTTACCAATTTATTTCACAAAAGTGTAGTGATCTAATATAATCGTCGTTCCTCGTAGATGGTATATGGTTATTAAAAGTATTGTCCGCAGCAAAACCCGATTCTCCCAGAGAGAAACACTTTATTGGCTTCCAAAACAGAACAGTCTTACAGATGACAAAAATCCAACAGAGTTCATATCACGACAGTGCTAGTAATATTTAGAGCCCCATGGAACCATGTGACTCTTGGGTGCCTTCGTAAGAACACACCCTTCTAAACAGATTGAACGTCCTGTTATATCCCCCACACACACTGAATGTCTGAGCAATTTGACTGGGCGTTTCCATTAAATGCTTTGATCTGCCCCGGTCTTTCAGAGTGACAGGAGATAACGCCAAGCCCCAATTTACATTCTTGCATATTCCCCCTTTGACATGTGTGAATACTGATTAGATTAAGATAATCATTATCTGTTCCCCTTTGATATGTGGAGTAAGTCTGGTCTGGCCATTTGTCCTTTGACCAACATACCCTCTTTTAATATGCGCAATTAGATTAACAGCTACCAAAGCGGCCTGCCTAGAATAAACTTGTCTTTAGAATGCCTAAATAAAAACACTACATATAATAAATATATATATATAACATATATATATATATATACACATGTATACATATATATATATATATATATATATATATATATATATATTAGACACAATATACTACATATACCCCCACTTGGATCGGTTCGAATCAGAATCGATTCACAACCAAACCGCTCAGACATCCCTGGCTCTTAAGATTGAAGCCATCTCTATGCTTTCCTTATTTTTCTGGATTGTTCTTAGTTGTCTTCTACCACAACAATATAAACCAAACAAAAAACATATTAATATAAATTGAACGAACACAAAAATCATGGAAAGAGTTCTCAATAGCGGGTGAGAAAGAGTGTTATTGGGTATGCTCCACCAAGGCTCCTGAAATTCTTTAGCAATTTTATTAGAACTGATGAGGTTTTCCTTCACCAGTTCTTGTAATTCTATAATTTTCCTACTATCCCTCTTAAATAATGTATCCAATTCAACTGTAAGTGGTGGAATTTTCTTAAATAAAGGAGAAATCATAGAGTCCCAATTGCCAAGATCTGTTTGCTCAATGTTTACAGATACTTGATTCATGTGGATATTGGCTTGAATGTCTTCCTGTCCGATTGTTAACAGTCCATATGTGAGGATTGAACGTCCTGTTATATCCCCCACACACACTGAATGTCTGAGCAATTTGATTGGGCGTTTCCATTAAATGCTTTGATCTGCCCCGGTCTTTCAGAGTGACAGGAGATAACGCCAAGCCCCAATTTACATTCTTGCATATTCCCCCTTTGACATGTGTGAATACTGATTAGATTAAGATAATCATTATCTGTTCCCCTTTGATATGTGGAGTAAGTCTGGTCTGGCCATTTGTCCTTTGACCAACAAACCCTCTTTTAATATGCGCAATTAGATTAACAGCTACCAAAGCGGCCTGCCTAGAATAAACTTGTCTTTAGAATGCCTAAATAAAAACACTACATATAATAAATATATATATATATATAACATATATATATATATATACACACATGTATACATATATATATATATATATATTAGACACAATATACTACAAAAAGTGTTTGCAAAAGTTGTAATACCTATTAGCTATTTTTTCTGACATGGTGCTAAGGCCCAAATCCATCCAATTTATTTTTTATTTTTCCACAAAAGTGGTCTATTTCCTCAGATTTTCTTTTCTGGTGAGATTTTTCCTCACTTCCTGCTTCTATGACGCCCGTATAGGAAATGAACGGAGCGGCTGTCAACGGTAAAGGAAGGCAAATACAGCAATACAAATATTGTCAGATGTTTTAACCCTTCCTGACTACCATAACTGGGTTCATAAATGGGCCCACTAACCGTTTCCCATCCGCCCGATAGACAGCGGGCAGAAAGCAGCGGTGATGTGTGCTAACGTACCAGTATGTCAGCCTGCATCAGTGCGCACCCGTGAAGCCGGCAATGTTTTATTATGTGATTGCTGTGTCCAATCACAGCAATCACATAGTAAACAATGCAAACCGAAAGTAAGCATTGGTTCTCTCTGCTCTCACTAGGAGAGCAGAGAGAGCCAATTCTGCAGCCTGTGAGTGTACATCAGCCTGTCATGCTGCATATACACTCACAGACTGCAGTGCCAGCCTGCCCCCGTGCCCCTAATCACTGCCCCAGCGTAATCATAATAAACAATGAAGGTAGCACCTGTCACCTGTCCCAGAGCTCACACTAACACCGCCATACACCATACCAACGTCCTGATCATCACCATACCAGCATCCTTAACACCGCTATACCCCATACCAGCCCCATGACCACCCAATATGCAATTCCAGCACCCTGATCACTGCCATACGCCATACACCATACCAGCGTTCTGATCACCCCATATGCCATACCAGTATCTTGATCATCACCATATCCCAATCACCGCCATACCCCATACCAGTGTTCTGATCACCCCATATGCCATACCAGCATCCTGATCACTGCCATACCCTATACCAGAATCCTGATGACCGCCATACCCCATACAAGTTTTCTGATCCCTCCATATGCCATACCAGCATCCTGATCACTGCCATACCCCATACCAGCGTCCTGATCACCACTATACCCCATACCAGCATTCTGATCACCCCATATGCCATATACCAGAATCCTGATGACCGCCATACCCCATACAAGTTTTCTGATTCCCCCCCATATGCCATACCAGCATCCTGATCACCGCCATACCCCATACCAGTGTTCTGATCACCCCCTATGCCATACCAGCATCCTGATCACCGGCATACCACTGTGCTGATCACTGCCATACCAGCGTTCTGATCATCGCCATACCCTATACCAGCATCCTGATCACTCCATACCCCATACCCGGTGTTCTGAACCCCACAATACCAGCAGCCTGATCACCGCCATACTCCATACCAGCATTCTGATCACCACCATACCAACATCCTGATCACCGCCATACCCCATACCAGCATCCTGATCAATGCCATACCCCATACCAGTGTTCTGATCACTCCATATGCCATACCAGCATCCTGATCACCACCATACCAGCATCCTGATCACTGCCATACCCCATACCAGTGTTCTGATCACTCCATATGCCATACCAGCATCCTGATCACCACCATACCAGCATCCTGATCACTGCCATACTCTATACCAGTGTTCTGATCATTGCCATATGTCAAACCAGCGTCCGGCAATTTAGGGTCTCAACTAGGTTGTAGACTCTAACTTTCACACAGACTAAATAATATACCCTGTTTTGGGTTATTTTTACCCAAAAATGTAGCAGAATACAGTTTGGCCTAAATTTATGAATAAAGATATTTATTTGCAAAAAACTAAGCATAAAAAGCTTTTTTTCAAAATTGTCAGTATTTTTTTTATTTATATAAAAAAAAAAAAAAAAAAAAAAAAACAGTAGTGATTAAATACCATCAAAAGAAAACCATCTGTCTCATTAGGTACAGTGTTGCATGACTGAGCAATTGTCACTCAAAGCTGAAAATTGGTCTGAACTGGAAAGGGGTAAAAGTGTCCGGACTTAAAGTGGTTAAAGAATTTCCATACTTTCCCATAGACATCTCCCTAATGGGGACACAGACTGCAATGAAAATCAGATTCACAGGACGTTTGTACAGCTGCTTTTAGGGCGTCGGGCATTTTTTTTTTCTTTACTGCCTCTGAACTCTCCTCCATGTTAACCTATGTGTCCATACTCACATAAAACTTTCACAGGAGTTGGAGGCATAACCATTTTTAGGTCTTTTTACATTATAGGCAGTGTTTTTACTGTAAAAACGCCCAAAAATGCTAACGCGGTTAAATGCACATAAATGCCTGTAAACGATATTCAAAAACGCGACTAATATCTAATTTTTAACACTGCTTTTTCCTGGCAGCAGCGCTGGCATCTTTAAACGTTGTGTGTGCATGAAGCCTAAAAGTAAACAAAAAATGGCTAAAATGGCTGGTATGGCATATGGGGCGATCGGAATGCTGGTAGGTAGGGGGCAACAATTGGTCTATCGCATCCCAGAAAATTGTAAACTAATTTTATCAGTAGGCCATGATGTGCATAAAACAAAGGCCAGTACCCCTGGGGGATGCTTGAAGTGAAGATAGACACTTATGAGAAATGTATGCATGTAATAAAGTAAATGTTTATTCAAAATATACAAAGTGAACAAGAGAATGCTCAGTAAGGCATAGTATGTTTAGCACAAAATAGAATCAATTGATACAGTTTATAGCATGTCAAAGGAGCAAAACATACAAAGCATTATGACAAAGATATAAACTTGCTTGGTACATATGGTAAGGAAGATGCCAACATGTTTCGGACTTTGGTCCTTTATCAAGGCAACTGGGTATCCTTTTAGATTCTCATCTAAATATATGAGGGATCATAGGGTTAATCTCAGTATGGTATAACATATTTGCACTGTCAACATATATATTGCTTGGTGTGATTAATATCATAGGTAGATCATCAGTAAGGTACTCACATGTCCTGCCAATGCTCAACTGTATGCCATATGGGGGAGCCACTGAGCGTGGTGTCCAGGGTATCAAAAGTATGTGAGGTAAAAACAAAGTGTGCTTAGCCACTTGGATATAAGAAGCCTGCTGAAAGCCCTCTCAGAATACAAGGTCCAAGATACAGGGTTAGGGCGGGGAGCCCGAGTCCTGTATTAGGCACAGTGGGCCAACCAGTGTATCACTGTAGAACAAAGTAAAAAAAGAGAGTAATAAGAGAAGGGTATCTAAAGTAACAATGTATGGCTAAATAGAGTAGGCCATGTATTTACCTGAGTATGAAACATAGGCAGCGGATAAGAGGTCATCTCTGGTCAGTCAGCAACATGTACTGAGGCCAGAGTATGAAGAGTTTATAAAGGGTCAAGTAATGGGCAACAGCTGAGGGGAGGTGTATGTCATCAGCTGGAGACATTGCGCTGGTTGGCTAGTGTGTCTATAGGAGGCGGGCGCCAGGAGGCGCTGAGATCAACCTCCTAATGTGGACCTCTGACGGGGCGGCGCCGGGCGCGGCCGCGTCATCAGGCGCGGCCACGTCCGGCGTCGTGACGTCACCGACGCGGGAAAGACAGACGCCGGCCTCTCGATGCGCTCCAGGATGGAGCGCAAACAGGAAGCGGACCAGAGATCTGGTCAAGATGGAAGGCGATAAGGTGACGCATGCGCAGTAGAGCAGACGCGCATGCCCACCGGGTCTTACCCGCGCCGGGTATTACATAAAAGGGGGGAGGCAGGCTGTGTATAAGGTTGTAAGTCCATATGGAGCAAATGATAACAAATGGGCAGCGGGAGACATGCGAGCGGCCAATACAGCACAAAGAAAATATTGCATATAACAACATTAGGATATGTATGGCTTATAAATATTGGATTGAAGGGAAAGGCATGTGATATTACATACATAGTATATAGTACATAGGCATATAGTTTTTACAAGCTGTATAATGCATATAATACAAATGATACAGATCACAGAATTAGGTGTGGGTGCTTGGACGTGGGGGACCAGGTTAAAGGTCTAATTCACAAACTCCGGTCTCAAAGCCCTCAAGATAGGGTTTAAAATTGAAGGCTTCATTGAGGCCGGGGGGTAAGGTGGCATTAAGATGGAAAATCCATCGAAGTTCGCTCTGGAGGAGCGCTTTATTGTAGTCACCCCCTCGGTTGGGAGGTGGGATATGGTCCAAAGCTCTGAACGAGATTTTGGGGGTAATGTCAGGGTGAACTATAGAGGTATGTCGTCCCAATGGTAGATCGGGATCTCTCTGGTTTATACTGGTGACATGACCATAAATTCGTTTCCAGAATGGTAGTTTGGATACAAAAACAGCGTTTTAAAAAACGCATACAAAAAAGCGAAATCCAAACAACGCTCTGCCTTACTTATCCCCAAACCCAGTGGGCCCTCCACACAACCACCTCTAAGAATCATAACAAACTATTGCCAACAACACAATGAAATTACTCAAATACTTTCCAAACATTGGCACATCATCTCTACAGACAGGACACTCTCCCCCTTTGTCCCGCCTAAACCTTTGATCACCTATCGACGCGCTCCGTCCCTCCGTGACAAACTTATCACTAGTGAATACAAAAGTAGTAATAAATCCCAGAGACAGCTTAAGGGCACCTTCCCATGTGGCAATTGCAATTATTGCAAGTATTTACCAAAATCCAACTTACACAATGTCTTACCCAATGGCCAACGCCTTTTCCCTAAACATTATGTGAATTGTCGTTCTATTGGCATTGTTTATCTTTTGGAGTGTGAATGTGGGTGCTTTTACGTGGGCAAGACCAAACTACCATTCTGGAAACGAATTTATGGTCATGTCACCAGTATAAACCAGAGAGATCCCGATCTACCATTGGGACGACACACCTCTATAGTTCACCCCGACATTACCCCCAAAATCTCGTTCAGAGCTTTGGACCATATCCCACCTCCCAACCGAGGGGGTGACTATAATAAAGCGCTCCTCCAGAGCGAACTTCGATGGATTTTCCATCTTAATGCCACCTTACCCCCCGGCCTCAATGAAGCCTTCAATTTTAAACCCTATCTTGAGGGCTTTGAGACCGGAATCTGTGAATTAGACCTTTAACCTGGTCCCCCACGTCCAAGCACCCACACCTAATTCTGTGATCTGTATCATTTGTATTATATGCATTATACAGCTTGTAAAAACTATATGCCTATGTACTATATACTATGTATGTAATATCACATGCCTTTCCCTTCAATCCAATATTTATAAGCCATACATATCCTAATGTTGTTATATGCAATGTTTTCTTTGTGCTGTATTGGCCGCTCGCATGTCTCCCGCTGCTCATTTTTTCATCATTTGCTCCATATGGACTTACAACCTTATACACAGCCTGCCTCCCCCCTTTTATGTAATACCCGGCGCGGGTAAGACCCGGTGGGCATGCGCGTCTGCTCCACTGCGCATGCGTCACCTTATCGCCTTCCATCTTGACCAGATCTCTGGTCCGCTTCCTGTTTGCGCTCCATCCTGGAGCGCATCGAGAGGCCGGCGTCTGTCTTTCCCGCTTCGGTGACGTCATGACGCCGGACGTGGCCGCGCCTGATGACGCGGCCGCGCCCGGCGCCGCCCCGTCAGAGGTCCACATTAGGAGGTTGATCTCAGCGCCTCCTGGCGCCCGCCTCCTATAGACACACTAGCCAACCAGCACAATGTCTCCAGCTGATGACATACACCTCCCCTCAGCTGTTGCCCATTACTTGACCCTTTATAAACTCTTCATACTCTGGCCTCAGTACATGTTGCTGACTGACCAGAGATGACCTCTTATCCGCTGCCTATGTTTCATACTCAGGTAAATACATGGCCTACTCTGTTTAGCCATACATTGTTACTTTAGATACCCTTCTCTTATTACTCTCTTTTTTTACTTTGTTCTACAGTGATACACTGGTTGGCCCACTGTGCCTAATACAGGACTCGGGCTCCCCGCCCCAACCCTGTATCTTGGACCTTGTATTCTGAGAGGGCTTTCAGCAGGCTTCTTATATCCAAGTGGCTAAGCACACTTTGTTTTTACCTCACATACCTTGATACCCTGGACACCACGCTCAGTGGCTCCCCCATATGGCATACAGTTGAGCATTGGCAGGACATGTGAGTACCTTACTGATGATCTACCTATGATATTAATCACACCAAGCAATATATATGTTGACAGTGCAAATATGTTATACTATACTGAGATTAACCCTATGATCCCTCATATATTTAGATGAGAATCTAAAAGGATACCCAGTTGCCTTGACAAAGGACCAAAGTCCGAAACATGTTGGCATCTTCCTTACCATATGTACCAAGCAAGTTTATATCTTTGTCATAATGCTTTGTATGTTTTGCTCCTCTGACATGCTATAAACTGTATCAATTGATTCTATTTTGTGCTAAACATACTATGCCTTACTGAGCATTCCCTTGTTCATTTTGTATATTTTGAATAAACATTTACTTTATTACACGCATACACCTTCTCTAAGTGTCTATCTTCACTTCAAGCATCCCTCAGGGGTACTGGCCTTTGTTTTATGCACATCATGGCCTACTGATAAAATTAGTTTACAATTTTCTGGGATGCGATAGACCAATTGTTGCCCCACCTACCTGCCCAAATCAAATTTTCTTCTTTCATATACCAATGGTTACCCCATCCAAATCCCCAACCGGGCAAGTCTAGGTGACACCTTACCTGACATTTTACTTATTTTGTATCCCACACATCAGGTACTCCCTGTTCTACACAAAATATCGTACAAAACAAACATTTACCTTTTTTGTACATCACACATCTGCACAGTCATCTATCATTGCTAACTTTATTATACATCTTATACTCCGTTCTAATTATGGCTTTATACCTTGGAGATGAATGGGACACACGCATGTCCAATACCATGCACCACTTTGAGTCCAATGAGTATGTTCAGTCACAACTCAAGTATACTTTTCTAAACCTCACACACACCGTCCAAAAGAAAGCTTCTCTTTTCTGGCACATCAAATCCTTCAAAGAATATATTGCCCATGGTATTAACCCCTTTGGCCTCCGGGTACAAATTTTTCCTACTTTCCAGGATATTCGCCCAGACTTTAAAGCCTCCTGGGAAAATGTCCTGAAAAATTGTTCCAATGAACTTATGAAACTATTAATTACTGAATATGAGTCCCAAATGACTGCTTTAGACACTAAACTCGAGCTGATTAACACACAGCTCGAGCAATTCCAGACACACCCTCTTTATATTTCACTTGATGAACAGTTAAAAACTCGTTTTGACAAATTCAATCATGAGATTCTTGCGCAAAAGGATAAAAAATTCTTTCGCGACAAGAAAGCTTTCCATGAAGAACGTGCATACAAATGGAGCGATACTAACCGTACAAATCGCTCCGAGACTTCCACACGCCCTGGCCCTAGGGCATCCAACTCTCGTTCCATCACTGACAAGACTCACACCTCTACTCACTTACCTCACAAACCCAATCTCCCCTTGGGCTCACGCAAGCCCAAACGCGGACGCACACCCAAATTTTCGAGTGACGATGTGTCTGACGTGGAGGGGACCCCCGGCGCCTCCCCCCTTGGGGACTCACCGGTAGCCCCCTCTAATGTCAAGAGACACAGATCGCACTCATTCCCATCTGCATCTCAGCATGCAGATTTTTTAGACAAAATGCGAACCTCACTACACACACACCAACAACAAACGTCCCTAAATCCAAAATCCAAACGACCAACACGCTAGAAATCTCTTCCAACAACATCATCAACCTTTCCTCTCACATACTCACTTGCCACGAAATTTCAGTCCTTGAAAAAGGACTCACTTTTTGTCCAATTTCACAGCTTGACAAATTTACAGCTATAAAAGATGTACATCTCTTTATCCGTAAGCTACTTTTGCACAGCATGTACACTCCCAATCCCTTTCCTGACAATGCTCTGCACACTGCCACTGAAACCACTGCTCTCCAGCAACTCATTGAACTTCTGGAGGAGAATAACCCACCAGATTTGATTGACACTATTGATCTTGAAAATTTGCTCAACAATCTTGAGGATGACATTCCTCCTCACAACTCACATCCTCTACACCATATCTCGTTAAAGAAAAAATCAAGTTTTTTTCCTTCACCCAGTACCAACCCACGTGCTGCACTATTCCTACAGTCAGTGACCAACGAAATCCGACACTTGAAAACTTCCCCTACCCATCCCAAACAAAAAAACTTTACATACAATCAACACCTAGCTCTACAAAATTTAAAAACCAACCCCTCGATAGTGATCAAACCGGCGGATAAGGGTGGAAACATTGTTGTCCTGGACAAATTAGATTACCTTGAGATGTGTCTCAACATATTACGTAATCGTGAATGGTATGCCATAATTCCCAGTACATCAATCAGGTCGTTCCAACAGGAGCTATACACTCTTGTTGATGATGCTTCTAGACAACACATTATTGACAAACCTACTTCAGACTATGTCAGGACCAAATTTCCGAGAGAAGCAAACTTTTATGCCTTACCCAAGGTACATAAAAACCTTCCTAGACCACCAGGCAGACCCATCGTCTCAGGACGGGGCTGTCTTACTGACAATTTGAGCCGTTATATAGACAAACTACTCCAGCCTTTAGTACAGGCACTACCTTCATACATACGTGATACCACACACTTACTTCAGGACCTCTCGGACCTCCACGTCGATGCTGACACTGTCCTGGTCGCCATCGACGTTGAGGCCCTCTACAGCTCTATTCCCCACTCTCTGGGACTTATAGCCATCCAACATACTTTGTCCAATGCCAATCTTTATTCTCAAGAGCTTTCTCTATTCATTATTAGAGCACTCAAATTTATCCTAACTCATAATTTTTTCTCTTTCAATGGTTCCCACTACCTCCAGGTACAGGGCGTCGCCATGGGCACTTGTTGCGCACCGGCGTACGCCAATCTGTACCTGGGGGAGTGGGAACGAGACCTTTTCAGTACTGATGCTGCCAGCACCTTTACCAAACACATAGCGTCCTTTCGTCGCTACATAGATGACATTTTGATTCTATGGCAGGGCCCCATTGATACTTTACAACATTTTCTTGTATACCTCAACACTTCGAATTCTCTCAATCTTAAATTCACAATGACATACAGCTATAGTTCCATCTCTTTCCTTGACCTTACCCTTTGCAAGGACACACATGGCCAATTACAAAGCCAACTCTTCCGGAAACCGACTGCCGGCAACACCATTCTTGCGGCTTCCAGCTTCCACCCCCAACCTCTACTCAAATCCATTCCTTTTGCCCAATACTTACGTGCCCGACGAAACTGCTCCACGGATACCTCCTTTGAACACGAGGCCTCCGTATTGAGGGACAGACTTCGCGCACGCGGTTACAAGAATAGCGTTTTAAAAAACGCATACAAAAAAGCGAAATCCAAACAACGCTCTGCCTTACTTATCCCAAAACCCAGTGGGCCCTCCACACAACCACCTCTAAGAATCATAACAAACTATTGCCAACAACACAATGAAATTACTCAAATACTTTCCAAACATTGGCACATCATCTCTACAGACAGGGCACTTTCCCCCTTTGTCCCGCCTAAACCTTTGATCACTTATCGACGTGCTCCGTCCCTCCGTGATAAACTTATCACTAGTGAATACAAAAGTAGTAATAAATCCCAGAGACAGCTTAAGGGCACCTTCCCATGTGGCAATTGCAATTATTGCAAGTATTTACCCAAATCCAACTTACACAATGTCTTACCCAATGGTCAACGCCTTTTCCCTAAACATTATGTGAACTGTCGTTCTATTGGCATTGTTTATCTTTTGGAGTGTGAATGTGGGTGCTTTTACGTGGGCAAGACCAAACTACCATTCTGGAAACGAATTTATGGTCATGTTACCAGCATTAACCAAAGAGATCCCGATCTACCATTGGGACGACACACCTCTATAGTTCACCCCGATATTACCCCCAAAATCTCGTTCAGAGCTTTGGACCATATTCCACCTCCCAACCGAGGGGGTGATTACAACAAAGCGCTCCTCCAGAGCGAACTTCGATGGATTTTCCATCTTAATGCCACCCTACCCCCCGGCCTCAACGAAGCCTTCAATTTTAAACCTTATCTTGAGGGCTTTGAGACTGGAATCTGTGAATTAGACCTTTAACCTGGTCCCCCACGTCCAAGCACCCACACCTAATTCTGTGATCTGTATCATTTGTATTATATGCATTATACAGCTTGTAAAAACTATATGCCTATGTACTATATACTATGTATGTAATATCACATGCCTTTCCCTTCAATCCAATATTTATAAGCCATACATATCCTAATGTTGTTATATGCAATGTTTTCTTTGTGCTGTATTGGCCACTCGCATGTCTCCCTCTGCTCATTTTTTCATCATTTGTCCCATATGGCATTCCTATCCTTATACACAGCCTGCCTCCCCCCTTTTATGTAATACCCGGCGCGGGTAAGACCCGGTGGGCATGCGCGTCTGCTCAACTGCGCATGCGCCACCTTACCGCCTTCCATCTTGACCAGATCTCTGGTCCGCTTCCTGTTTGCGCTCCATCCTGGAGCGCATCAGGAGGTCGGCGGCTGTCTTTTCCGCGTCGGTGACGTCACGACGCCGGACGTGGCCGCATCGTGATGACGCGGCCGCGCCCGGCGCCGCCCCGTCAGAGGTCCACATTAGGAGGCCTACCTCGGCGCCTCCTGGCGCCCACCTCCCGCAGACACACCAGCCAACCAGCACAATGTCTCCAGCTGATGACATACACCTCCCCTCAGCTGTTGCCCATTACTTGACCCTTTATAAACTCTTCATACTCTGGCCTCAGTACATGTTGCTGACTGACCAGAGATGACCTCTTATCCGCTGCCTATGTTTCATACTCAGGTAAATACATGGCCTACTCTATTTAGCCATACATTGTTACTTTAGATACCCTTCTCTTATTACTCTCTTTTTTTACTTTGTCCTACAGTGATACACTGGTTGGCCTACTGTGCCTGATACAGGACTCGGGCTCCCCGCCCCAACCCTGTACCTTGGACCTTGTATCCTGAGAGGGCTTTCAGCAGGCTTCTTATATCCAAGTGTCTAAGCACACTTTGTTTTTACTCCACATACTTTTGATACCCTGGACACCACGCTCAGTGGCTCCCCCATATGGCATACAGTTGAGCATTGGCAGGACATGTGAGTACCTTACTGATGATCTACCTATGATATTAAATCACACCAAGCAATATATATGTTGACAGTGCAAATATGTTATACCATACTGAGATTAACCCTATGATCCCTCATATATTTAGATGAGAATCTAAAAGGATACCCAGTTGCCTTGATAAAGGACCAAAGTCCGAAACATGTTGGCATCTTCCTTACCATATGTACCAAGCAAGTTTATATCACTGTCATAATGCTTTGTATGTTTTGCTCCTCTGACATGCTATAAACTGTATCAATTGATTCTATTTTGTGCTAAACATACTATGCCTTACTGAGCATTCTCTTGTTCACTTTGTATATTTTGTATATTTTGAATAAACATTTACTTTATTACACGCATACACCTTCTCTAAGTGTCTATCTTCTCTTCAAGCATCCCTCAGGGGTACTGGCCTTTGTTTTATGCACATCATGGCCTACTGTTAAATCTAAGGCCCCTAACTCACATTCATATACAGGGGCCAATTTAGACAGAAGCCAATTAACCTACCAGCAAGTCTTTGGAGTGTGGGAGGAAACCGGAGTACCCGGAAGAAACCCACGCAGGCACAGAGAACATGCAAACTCCAGGCAGGTAGTGTTGGAAAGAGTGCTACCCACTACACCACTGTGCTGCCCCTACACCACTGTGCCCATCTATCAATGTTCCTGGGACAGGAAGTGAGGGAAAATCTCCCCAATGAGGACACTGAGAACAAGAAACACCTGTGACAAATTCTATTTCATCTTAAAAAAATCAAAATATTTTAAAACAAGAGAGTAAAGAAAAATACTGGTGTAGACATAACATCCAATCGCATATTTGATTTGATTTTGTAACCTGCTGCAGAATAAAAATGGTGAAGTCTTACTTACCAGAACCATCTAAATACCAAGATCACCCTCATGTAATTCGCCTATAATGAGGTAGATCAACAACATATAAAATTGCTTTTTCAGAATTGAGTAAAAATACCGTACCTCTCGCCTCCTCAAACGTCAGCAGGGCCTGACCAGCCTCCAGGATAAAGGGGTGACCTGAAGTCAGGAAACAGGTGTAGGTAATGTCCATAGGTGTATCATCACTTTGATTTCCTGCAGTGGTCAGAGTCTCTTTAAAATTTATATTCTTTGCAGGCAAGTGACTGTTAACCTGGTGCAAAAACAAAACCAAGGTAACAAACAAAGGATTGTTGGGAATATTGGAAAAAAAATGAAAACTGGTTTGACCGTTTTTAATCAGGACCACCGGTAGATTTTAATGTATGAGAGTCAGCTCTTGGTTCCTACTGAAGCTGAGACTGGAAATGTAACTATGGGCAAAATAAAAAATGACACATTTGATGAAGATAGTCGCTAGCAATAACCCAGCAGTTTTATTACCTGTTGTTTCTTCCATTAGATCTATTATTTTTCCACTTTCTTGAACAGGGTGACAACGCTGTTCACTGTGAAGTGAAATCATGCAGCAGCGTTGTCACCCTCTAGACAGGATATCCCTAGATGGAGTTGTAGTTCTGTATGGGCTTTAAGGCTGGGTTTAGACATGCTGCGGCTGCTGCTCACAGCAGAGTGTCCAGTGCGTCCCTCTTCTCCGATTCAGGTACGTAACAGGTCCGAATTTCTGCCTGAATTCACACCTGATTTGGAGCCAAAGATGCACAGGACCCTTTCTAAATCTGGACCGTGGCCGCCCGGAGCCCCGGACAGGAGAGCCCATTGGGCTCTCCTGTCATGCGAATTGGATGCAAGGAAACCTAGATCCAATTTACATAAATGTGAACCCAGCCTAAAGTGTTACTAAACCAAGGAAACTGCATTCACTATATCTGGTCTCCCACAGGAAAAAACTCAAGACCCACCTCTTCTAATACATGGCATCCCAACATGAGCAGTCAAGCGCCTCGAGGCGATTCAGTTCGCAGTTGCAGCGCTATACAAATCATTCATTCATTCATTCATTCAGTACATGCAAATTATATGTTTAGTAAATATAAACTGCTAAATACCTTTTCTCATCAGCAGTATATAGCAGTCTTGTGACTTCTATCAGTGTCTGGTTAAAGCTTGCAGGAGGAGTTTTCATTCTCCTCTGACAGTCCTATGAGGCTGCAGGACCCCTGACCCTCTGTCTGGACAGTGCTGATTGGCCCTGTGCTGATCACATGCACCCTCCCAAGAAAAGAAAAAAACTCTAGCAACACACACCAAACTGAGCATGTGCAGAGTGCCCCCAAGTCTCAGGAGATGGATTGGGGACAGTGGAAGAAGGGGAGGATTAGAGAAGACAGAATCAAACAGCCTTTTTACACAATGAAGAGGATTCACCCCTTAGGTTCCACAGTGAGTAAAACAAGCATGCTTTATTGCATATACAGACTGATATTACTGTTGTGGGTTTAGTAACACTTTAAGTAAGCAACAAACCAATTAAATGCCAACTGCAGCTAGCATTTTATAAGCAGTTACAGCATGTGGTTTATTTTCTTTTGGTTAAAAAAGTTTAACTATCTGAATAAAAGGTAACTATAACACTGTAAAGCCCCATACACACGGTCGGACTTTTTCATGGATTCTGTCCGATCGGACAATGTTGTTGAAAAATCAGACCGTGTGTATGCACCATCGGACAGTGTACGTCGGATTGTCCGACGGACAAAGTCTTATCTCCTGCTGGAAAGATTTGCCGACAACACGGTCCGATCACACCAAATCCGATCGTGTGTACGGTTGTCCGACCGGACAAAGTGCTACGCATGCTCAGATCACATTACAAGACCAAAGCTATTGGCTACTAGCCTCTACGTAGTCCCGTCGTAGGCAACAAACGTCACCACGTTCAGAATGATCGGATTTTCCGACAACTTTGTCCGACCATGTGTACGCAACACCAACATCGGACAAAGTACGACGGACATGGTCCGACGGACCTGGTCCTCGGATAATCCGCGTGTGTGTATGGGGCTTAAGTAGTGTTATGTAGTTTGTCTCAACCCCTGTAACTGTTACGTTTTATAGACTGCTTGGTCTATATGTAAATATAGAGAGAGAAATATCAATAAAGGTATATAAAAAAATCATATTCTGAATAGTATGATTATGGGTATTTACCACATACAGCTACCTGAATACAATTCTATTTTGTTATAGTGTTCCTTTAAGTATTATGTAAAAAAGAGACAGCATGTGAAGCTTTAGGCTTTCCTCTATTGCTTTAGCCCTGTGTTTACAGAGCTCAATATCTCCAGATAACATTTACACATGCAAGTGAATGAGTTAGAGAAGTGACTCCTCCCTTATCAGCATGCTCAGTCCAAAGATTTTAGACCAGGCATGTCCAAAGTCCGGCCCGGTTTCTGGTTTGGAGCGGCCTGCCTGGTTATTTGGACATATATATGTTTTGTGGCCCCCAACGATCTCCCAGCGCCAGGGCCACAAAAGATATATATGCTGGCTGCCTTGGAGGGGAGGGGACAGGGAGGAGGCGGGACAAGTGCCATACACACAGGAGAATTTCCTGTTTACACGGCAGCCTCTGTAATAGGAAGTCCTGTCTCCTGTGCTGCCATTGGACGACTGTTCTGTCCATCATAGGAGGCAGGACTTTGTATTAAATAGGCCGCAGAGAAAACAGGAGTTTTTCCTGTATGTAATTGTTTGGCGCTTGTCATCAATCAGGCTGCACTGATGGCAATGGTGAGGCTGCGTTCCTGGCAATGGGGTTGCTGCATTCATGGCAATGGTGAGGCTGCATTCCTGGCAATGGTCGGTGCTGCATTCATGGCAATGCTGGGGCTGCATTCATGGCAATGCTGGGGGTGCTGCATTCATGGCAATGCTGGGGGTGCTGCATTCATGGCAATGCTGGGGGTGCTGCATTCATGGCACTTGTGAGGCTGCAAATATCAAAATCTCACGCCCAAGCTCATCTCTTTACTCACACACAGCCACAGAAGTCTTGTTGGGCAGTGCATTAGTGCTCGAACTAACACACTTAGACCAAATTTTAATGGTTCAAAGAATGGCAGGAAAAATGGTCTGCCCTCATGCATGTTCACTTCATCAAATCTGGCCCTCTTTGAAAAAAGTTTGGACACCCCTGATATAGACAAAGCAAACATCATAGCAGCTAGGCCGTAACACTCTGGGGATCCTTTGTCAAGTATGATGTTTATTTGTCAGGTGTTATGTTTATTTGTAAACAAGGGTTTCATATTGATGTATATAAAAACATTAAAAACAGATATAATAACTGCATTGCAAAAACCTGAAAACATAGGAGATAAACAATTGAAATAAAATCAACACCCACCTTTATAGTTTTCCTTTAAAGAGACCTTTCCCATGCAGAACAAGATGAAGTTTTTCCTGGAAAAGGCCCCCTGTCCACCTACTGTATACCCAGCTCTCATTCATAGCTCCTTCCATCTCCACAACAAGCATTGAAATGACTGCTGTCAGAGACCTGTAGGACTGGTGACTTTACTCTCCTGTCACGTGAGTGTGCTTGACTGCTAGACTCAAGAAATCACAAGCTCCTATTTTTTAGTATGGATCACTGTATTAGTGTCACTGGTCCCCCAAAAAAGTGTCAGTTAGTGTCCAATTTGTCCACCGCAATATCGAAGTCCCATTATAAAAGTCTCTGATCGCTGCCATTACTAGTAAAAAAATGTAAAATAAATAAAAATATCCCATAGTTTGTAGACGCTATAACTTTTGCTCAAACCAATCAATATACACTTATTGGTATTTTTTTTACCAAAAATATGTAGCAGAATACATATTGGCCTAAATTGATGAAGAAATTCGATTTTTTTTTTTAAATTTATTGCATATGTTTTATAGCAGAAAGTAAAAAAAATATATATTTTTTTCAAAATTGTTCGTTGTCTTTGTTTCTAGCGCAAAAAAAATAAAATAAAAAACACAGAGATGATCAAATACCACCAAAAGAAAGCTCTATTTGTGGGGAAAAAAAATGACATACCGTATATACTCAAGTATAAGCCGACCCGAATATAAGCCGAGGCACCTAATTTTACCACAAAAAAAATGGGAAAACGTATTGACTCGAGTATAAGCCTAGGGTGAGAAATGCAGCAGCTACTGTAAGTGGAAAAGAGGGTCAACAATGCCCATCAGCAGCCTCACTGTGCCCATCTGCATGCCTCACTCTGCCCATCTCCCTGCACTGTGTCCATCTGCAGCCTCATGTACCTGATCTCCGGCGCTGTGACATGCAGTCAGTCTAGTTGGTGGCCGTCCAGTGTAACAAAGCCCCGTCTCATCCTCGTCCGTGACGGAACACTGATTCAGTTTCCCAGAAGAGAGTCAGTGTTCCGCCTATCACACTGGTACGACAAAACGCTCCGACATTGGGAGCTCATGTCGCATGACGTGTGAAAATCAATGTTTCCCTATGGGAGCTGTCTTAACTGGTCAAGCGCAAGTCGGTCAGACATTGAAAACTCTATCTGCACTACTTTGGTCCGACTTTGATTCTACTTCAGCCCATTGAATATCACTGAAGTCGGATCAAAGTCGGATCGCCGTCTTGACTGATCCGAATTTTGCATCCAACTTGTGCTCTGATGATCTTGAAGGGGAACTCCACGCCAAATTTTTATAAAAAAACGGCATTGGGTTCCCCCTCCAAGAGCATACCAGGCCCTTCGGTCCTGGGACCTCCAGGCCGAAAAAATGGCATGGGGATCCCCCCCAAAATCCATACCAGACCCTTATATACAAGCACATAACCCGGCAGGTCAGGAAAGGGGGTGGGGACGAGCGAGCACTCCTGAACCGTACCAGGCCGCATGCCCTCAACATGGGGGGGTGCTTTGGGGCAGGGGGGCCTCAAAGCACCTTGTCCCCATGTTGATGAGGACAAGGGCCTCTTCCCAACAACCCTGGCCATTGGTTGTCAGGGTCTACGGGCGGGGGGGCTTATCCGAATCTGAAAGCCCCCTTTAACAAGGGCACCCCCCACCCTATGTGAGTGAGTATGGGGTACCACTACCCATTCACCTAAAAAAAAAAAAAAAAAGTGTCAAAAATAAAACACATTACACATGTTTTTGAAGTAATTTATTAGCCAGCTCCGGCGTCTCTTCCAATCTCTTCTCCCCTCTCTGGCTCTTCCGTGTCCTCTGCTGATGTCTTCTGCCTCTGTTGGTTCGTCACCCCTCTCCGGGTCTTCTTCGCTCTCTCTCTGGTTCTTCTCCCTCTGTCCGCTGTCTTCTGCTGGGTCTCCTCCGCTATCGGTTTGCTCTTTTGCCCGGTCTTCTCCGCTGTCTTCTCCCTCTGTTGTTCTTCCGATGTTGACTCAACGCTCTCTCCCGCTCTAATGCTGTGTGCGCGGTGTGCCAATACTTATATTGGCATGGGGCGGGGTCACAGTGTCACATCTTCTGGAGGCCCCACCCCTTATGGCGTCACCGCCCGAGGCATGATGGGTGGTGACGTCATAACGGGGCGGGGTCACTGGATGCCAATACAAGTAGTGGCACACCGCACACCCATCATTAGAGTGGGAGAGAGTGTCGAGTCAATGTCGGAAGAAGAACAGAGGGAGAAGACAGCGGAGAAGACCGGGCAAAAGAGTGTGAAGTTAGCGGAGGAGACCCTGCAGAAGACAGCGGACAGAGGGAGAAGAAACGGAGAGGGGAGAAGAACCGGCAGAGGCAGAAGACATCATCGGAAGGACACAGAAGAGCCGGAGAGGGGAGAACAAATCTGCTTAATAAATTACTTTAAAAACATGTGTACTGCGTTTTAATTTGTGACACATTTTTGTTTTTAGGTGAATGAGTAGGGGTACAATGGGGAATTCAGATAAGCCCCCCACCCACAGACCCCAACAACCAACAGCCAGGGTTGTCCTCATCAACATGGGAACAAGGTGCTTTGGGGTGGGAGGCGCAGCCCCCCTATGTTGAGGGCATGCGGCCTGGTACAGTTCAGGAGGGAGGGGGCAACTCGCTCGTCCCCATCCTAATTCCTGACCTGCCAGGCTGTGTGCTCGGATAAGGGTCTGGTACGGATTTTGGGGGGGACCCCCACGCATTTTTTTTCGGCATGGAGGTTCTCTTTAAAATCCATACCAGACCGAGGGTCCTGGTATGCTCATGGAGGGGGAACCCATGCCGTTTATTTAGGGAGAGTTCCCCCTAAATATCCATACCAGACACAGTGCCTGGCATTGTCGGGGATCAAAGTCGGATCCCTGTTCATTGAAGACAGACACGTCGTACTTCAAGTCTCAGGGCAAAGTCAGATCCAAAGTGGTACGACTGTCGTGTCGTACCAGTGTGATCCCAGCCTCGAAGTAACGCACTGCCGTATCGCAGAAAATGGCCTTGTCAGGAGGGGTGGGTAAACCTTCTGGAGCTGAAGTGGTTACAGGCCAACTTTAAAAGGTGTCTATTTCCTATGTTTTAAAATGTACATATATAAGTTTTTTTTATCTGTTTTTACTGTTATATCATATAATCATAATTAAGCTCTTGTTTACAAATAAATGTAACACATGACAAATAAACATCATCCATGTCCAAGGATTCCCAGAGTACTATGGCTTAGCTGCTTTGATGTTTCCTTTGAATAAATCTTCAGGCTGAGCGATCTGATAAGAGAGGAGTCACTTCACTTGCATGTGTAAATGTGATCTGGAGCTACTGATCTATAAACAGAGGTCTAAAGCAATAGATGAAGCCTAAAGCTCCCCCTACTGGCTCAGAAGGAAAATGGCAAATATGAATATGCAATTTTTCCTACTTAAAATCAAAGGATATTAAAAAGTGTTTTTTTTTTTTTTAGTTGCAATAGGAAAAGATACAGTATATTAAACATTTGTTAGAGGAATGAATGAATGAGGGAAGAGGCCAAGCAGCTACCTTTCTCTGAGACTTTTCCGTTCTATGCAACCTTTATTAGAACTCCATTAATCTAGACTAGATTACTGTAATTACTTTAACTTATACATTTATTATATTTTTGGTTTTAGATTTCAAGTGTGACCTACCCTTAAGTTATCCTGGATCCCTCCACAAATTTCATTACTTTCAATTAAGTTCTTCTGAAGTTCCGACTCTTTCTCTCTCAGTTCCTTATACGTCTCGCTTAGATCCAACATTTCGTCCTTATAGCACACAAACACAGCAATTTACCAATCACAAAGGGCTCATGTAGGCAAAATACAGTAGAAATGTTAAAGAATTGGCAACCCCTACCTACCTCTTGCAGCCTGCCATCCTTCCACACTGCTGGAAGGGCAGAAACGGTATAAAGGACACAACTGCTCTTAGATTGGAAAATGCATGCCTGCTCCACCTATTGGTTAAGGTAAAGTACTGCTGTTGGGGCACAATTTAGCATGCCAGTGACATCATCTGGCATCAAATGCTAATTAATGCTGGTCCTGGAAACATTTCATGAAGCTATTTGGGGAGTTCTGATTGATACTCTGGATTGGACCCAGACTATTCTACTACAATCTGGTTATAGTTGTTGGACTATGTTTCCTGACTCAACATTCTGCTTGTAATTCAGCCTGAACACTGTCTCCCTGCATGTGTTTTTTTTAGACAGCACTATTGACTGAAAATATGGCAGTTCAGTTTGCTTGTAGTCTGATTGGTAGATACTCTATAATGCCGCTCCTAGAATAACTAACCACCCTTGCGCCAATAGTGTCAACCAATGAGTGGATAAATGTGTGTGTGATGAACACCACCTATGGGATCCCTAAATGTGAATGAACACCTAGCAGCCACTTTAAAAATGTGTAACCATAAAAGAGTGATTATAATCAAACTAGAAATAGCAAGTGAAAACTATAATCAAATGGCGCTTAAAACATAAAAAACAAAAAAGAAACAAAAACAAACTAATATATGAACTACCGAAGTATATAAATATATGAAACACCACGTGAAATAGTGTCCGTGAAATGATACAAAAACAATCTTCATTAGTAATTGTGCAAATCCAAAAGAACGTGTGATTCAATCTTCCAAAGAAGAAGTCATACCGACGAAACATGTCAAGGGTGTAGCCACACGGACACTGAGATACTCTACATTTCAATCTTTGTGCTCAATCGTTTGAATTTGTGTGCGGTCTCCTTTAACCACTATTCTTTGAGATCACTACCCAGCAACCTCACTGAAGTGACTCCTGGAATAAGAACCCACTCCAGGAGCAGAGCTGCGAGGGGTGGTGAGATCATTTGTTACCCAGTTTTCAACCCAGTCGTTTTACCCATTGGTGATCATATGTGCGCTCTGTCAGCCCATCTGTTATTCAAAAGTTGCAGTGGATTGTGTGCTGTTTCCGGCTTTTTTACATTTGTGTTTTTGTAAGTTGAAACATTGAAGTGTGAGTGAGTTTGGATTTTAATAAATAAGTTTTATCACAGTATCACGCTATGTGGAGGCACATTTTTTATTTTGTTTTCACATATGGAGTTTACAAGTTTGGAGTGATCGCATAATTAACCCAGGTGGGGTAATCGCTACATTTGCCAACCACGAGAGTGCGAGGCAATATTATTCGGTGAGTGCGGTCTCATTGGGAGAGGGAACACTAGTTGGTGTGGTGGAAGATCCATTTGATTATTCTATTGAAGATTTTTTGGTGGACTTATTTTTTCTTTGGAAGATTGAATCACACGTTCTTTTGGATTTGCACAATTACTAATGAAGATTGTTTTTGTATCATTTCACGGACACTATTTCACGTGGTGTTTCATATATTTATATACTTCGGTAGTTCATATATTAGTTTGTTTTTGTTTCTTTTTTGTTTTTTATGTTTTAAGCGCCATTTGATTATAGTTTTCACTTGCTATTTCTAGTTTGATTATAATCACTCTTTTATAGTTCAGTTTGCTTGCCTGTCAAAATATAAGAGGTCATCAGTAGGGCAAAGCCAAGAGCTGCTACCAAGGAGAGTCATGTATCAAACCCAAATCCATGTGGAGGTCTATGGTGAAGGCCAGGCTCCCTTAAAACCCTTCATTGGGGGAGCCATTGGTTATCACTGGCGACACAGAAGATCAACACCTACACACTGCCTGCCATTTTGGTTTACAAGATATGGTTCTGGCTTTTTCATCAGCACCAGGCTCTAAACTCCTGAGTTTGGTCCTGAACTCCCACAGAAAGCAACAAGCCTACACAAGCTTGCCCTAGGATAGAAGCATATGTGGAAATGTAATTTGTACAGATTGTGCACAAAACCTTTAATGAATAAAAATGCAACTCACATAACATCGCCTGTCATCCAAACCCATGGAACCGGCAACTCAGTGGTTCAAGGGTATCCACCACTCCAAGCCAGGAAGCTGTGTCAACACCTGAGGCCAGGTGATGCAAAGAAACCAGGAAACAAATGGAACCAGGAAGCTTGGCTGTGGAGTTTAGCGCCAGACATGACATCATATGCCAGTGAACTTAAAGGGGGCGTGGCTACGCATGTCACAGCTGCCCGACTCCTTTCCCAAGCCTATGCTTCCCATGCCTAGAAGTACTAGTTATTTACTGACAACTTTGGAATAGAATGGCAGGGGACTGCAAACAAGGTGAAAATCAGTGCGTGGCAGGGGCGGATCCAGGGGGCGCAACTGAACAATTGACCCTCCCCCCGAGAAATTAGTGATGGGCCGGCCAGTCAGAGCCAGAGGATGAGTGAGCGGGTGGGCGACCGTGCGAGCGGGTTAACGAGCAGGCGGGCCAGTCATCGGGGGTTGACAGGTAAGTGTGTGCGGGCAGGCCAGTCATCGGGTGAGTGGGCGGTCAGTCAACGTGCCGGTGGGCAGGGAGCAGAGAGATGACATCTCTCACTGCCTGCCCTGCATCACTGCAGTTCCACCCTCATTATATCATTATATCATCTCTCTGCTGCCTGTCTTCACTCTGGCAAGATACCATCTGCACCTTAGCAGGCTAATGACAATCAGCAAAGTGTGGCAGGTGACAATTAGCAACATGTGGCAGGTGACGTGGCAAGTGACAATCAGCAACGTGTGGCAGGTGACGTGGCAAGTGACAATCAGCAACGTGCGGCAGGTGACGTGGCAAGTGACAATCAGCAACGTGCGGCAGGTGACGTGGCAAGTGACAATCAGCAACGTGCGGCAGGTGACGTGGCAAGTGACAATCAGCAACGTGCGGCAGGTGACGTGGCAAGTGACAATCAGCAACGTGCGGCAGGTGACGTGGCAAGTGACAATCAGCAACGTGTGGCAGGTGACGTGGCAAGTGACAATCAGCAACGTGGCAAGTGACAATCAGCAATGTGTGGCAGGTGACGTGGCAAGTGACAATCAGCAATGTGTGGCAGGTGACGTGGCAAGTGACAATCAGCAACGTGCGGCAGGTGACGTGGCAAGTGACAATCAGCAATGTGTGGCAGGTGACGTGGCAAGTGACAATCAGCAATGTGCGGCAAATAACAATCACAATTGTGTGGCAGGTGACGTGGCAAGTGACATTCCGCCACGTGGGGCAAGTGAGAATCCGCATCTGGTTGCAGGTAAGTGGCAATTCGCAACTTGTGGCAGGGACGTGGTAAGTGACAATCCGCATCTGAAAGCGGGTCGACGTGGAAAGTGACATGCTCAGGGCTCCCACTGATTCTGCATTATGGCGAGTTGAACCATTTCATTTTATATTACAATGTTGAAGAGATTGGAAGCCTAGACCCCAGCTAGGCTGCCAATAAAAATAGGGGGCAAATTGGACTATCGCGGTACAGTAAAATAATATAACAAATGAGTGTAAAAAAACAAAAAGATTTTATTGATGCCGAAAGAAGGTTGGTGGTTTGTTTAAAAACATATACAACATCATTTTTAACATCATTACTAAACACAGTATGTCACCACAGTGTATTCATGATAATACAGTTGATCACAGATATCGTTTTCCCCGACTAGTTTCGCGGACATTAGCCGCTTCATCTGGAGGTAATCCGTGCTTTAGGGGACATCCAGCGCAGAGTGCTACCATCTAGTAAGTGGTCCCCCGCGGCAACTCGGGGGGGCTATTAAGTATGATGATCGGCGTCTGGTCACAGGGTGGTGATTGAGGGGGGTCCCGGGAAGGCAGCCCACTGGGGGTATAGATCGGGATCTATACAGCCCCAGTATGTAGCTGTAAGAACCACAGGTCAGGGGTACAGGGATCCCGGGACCACATGTTCCAGCTAGCCCCCAGAGACACAGACACGAGTGGATAAGCCTTACCAGGCTTGTACCCCTGACCTGTGGTTCTTACAGCTACATACTGGGGCTGTATAGATCCCGATCTATACCCCCAGTGGGCTGCCTTCCCGGGACCCCCCTCAATCACCACCCTGTGACCAGACGCCGATCATCATACTTAATAGCCCCCCCGAGTTGCCGCGGGGGACCACTTACTAGATGGTAGCACTCTGCGCTGGATGTCCGCTAAAGCACGGATTACCTCCAGATGAAGCGGCTAATGTCCGCGAAACTAGTCGGGGAAAACGATATCTGTGATCAACTGTATTATCATGAATACACTGTGGTGACATACTGTGTTTAGTAATGATGTTAAAAATGATGTTGTATATGTTTTTAAACAAACCACCAACCTTCTTTCGGCATCAATAAAATCTTTTTGTTTTTTTATACTCATTTGTTATATTATTTTACTGTACCGCGATAGTCCAATTTGCCCCCTATTTTTATTGGCAGCCTAGCTGGGGTCTAGGCTTCCAATCTCTTCATTATTCGATTTCTGGATGATGGTACAAATCCCTATCTATGTTTAATTATACATTATCTCAGAAGAGGCCACACTTATTTTTCTTATATTACAATGTAATAGAAATAATGCGCTTCAATCATCCTGACACCATAACAACCATGGTGCAGTGATGATGAAAGCGCCAACACCAGCCATTTCCCCAATAAATTGCCCGCAAAAAAAAATATTTTCTGGCAGTGCCCCTCCCGAGACTAGACTCTGGGATCCAGAGTCTAGTCTCGGGAGGGTCACTGACAGAAAATATTTTTTTTTGCGGGCAATTTATATGGGAAATGGCTGGTGTTGGTGTGTGGGGGGTTGTTCTTTTAAAAAGATTAACATCCCAACTAGGGGTGAGCCGACCAAACTTTTACTGTTCAAGCGTTCAGATGAAAACCCAAACTTCTTCCACTTTGGCCCCCTGTTTAGCAGGATCCAAGCATCATATATAGAATTCTTCTGGTTTCATCGCTCTCGAAAGAAAAAGGGTCAAGTGATAGGAAGCTTCAAAGCTATTAGGTTCCAACTGAATGCATCTCAGTGGAGGTTCATAGCAATACTTGGACTCTCCATGTTAGATTCCCTTTGTCAGGTTTCATCTTCATTACCCACTTGCCGACTGCGCACTGTAGTTTTACTGCTACAGTGCGGGTCGGCTGCGCGGAATCACCTATATAATGTATATGTTTCTGCTTCTCCGGGTAAGGGGTGTGCTGGCTGTGCTGTGATTAGTCACAGCACAAGCCAATCAGCCGGCGCTGGTCAATGGATGACTGCTGCCACCCGCTGATCGGCAAGGAGAAAGACAGGACAGAGCTCTATTAATGTACACAATACAGAGCTCTGTCCTGTCAGCTGGGAATAAAAAAACGGCACTTAAGGCTGCATTCACACCTGAGCGTTTTGTAGCTTGAAGCCTGAAGCTACAAAACGCTAGAGGGGAAAAAATACATTATTCTCTATGGAGATGGTTCACATCTCCACTCCAAAACGCCTGAAGCCCTACGCCTGAAGCTCAAACAAGTTCCGGACCCTTATTTGTCGCGAATAGGGCAGATTTGGGCGTTTTTATTCATTTTACATTGGTGACCTTTTGCTCTGCACAAAATTTGCGGCAAAACGCGGTAAAAAAACGCTGCAAATCGCGGTAAAAAACGCCGAAAAAAACGCAGCAATTAGCGCGATTTTCTGCCTGAAAAGCTACGCTCAGGTGTGAATGCAGCCTAAGTAAAAGCAGCTCACAGTACACACATAAACACTGGTTGGGCACACATTTAACCCTTTGATCGCCATAGATGTTGTTAACCCCTTCCCAGCCAGTTTGCTGCATGATTGTGTAATTGTCAGTTAATCTAACGCAGTTGCAAAAAGCAAAAAATGGCCTGGTCATGAAATGGGGTAAATGTTCCGGAGGTCAAGTGGTTACTAATAATCACTTCATTCACATAGGAGGCAAAGAAAACCATTGACTTACCTTGAAATGTGCCTGTCGTTCTTTGAAGGCATCTTTAAGTTTATTTTTTGTTACATTCAACTCATCTAGCTCTTTCTCCAGTTCTTCAGATTTTTCTGCCGCGTCTTGTTTTTCTACTTTTTTTAATGATCTCAGTTTGGCTGCTTGCTCGCACTGTTTCTAAGGGGGCAAAACAAAGAGTGTTTGCCAGTTATTCATCATGGAAAAATTAAGGTGCCTAAACCTTTGAAATCAAATATTGTACCCCAGGGCTGGACCAAGCCTGCAAAAATTTGAATATATTTAAAGGATGACTCTATCCAATACAGATACTGCAGGAACGGTTAGAAAAAATGCTCATATTTTTTTATCTCTTCTACCTATATGTAGCACCCTGATGTTTAGCCAAGCGATAGTTGCCTTGGTCGATCGTTAGGAGATCAATTGGTTCCTCTCTAAATCTGGAGGACTTGTTGCACCCTTTCTCTTCTGTCACTAGGTGGCGCTATGCTGGTCACACTAGATAAGACATGGGCTTTGCAATCTCAGACGAGAATGGATGGGTGTCTAAGCCAATGGGCAGGGATTTTATTTGGTCCCTTGGCCTTCTGGGAGCGCCTATTTATTTTTGGTGGAGTCAGGTGATCGGGAGTTCTGTGCCACCTGGACGGCTGTCTGGGTGGACGTGTGTTATGTCGCCCTGGCCTGCTAGGCCGTAAGCTTGAGGCCTATCTCGGGGACATCTGGCTGCTAGGCTATCTGAGGGCCTTTCCAGAAGCAGAATAAGCAGCGCAGGGTTGGGACTGCGGTCTTGTAGTCCAACCAGATGTAGTGGTTCCGCCGGCCAGGGAAACAGCTGAGGTAGACGGGAAAGTTGTCGCCACTAAGGGACCATCCCCCTTGTTATCGGAGACCACTGTGAGTAAGCTGAGGACAGTACCAAAGCAGACGTCTCACCAGCCGGGGATGGAGAAGAAGTGGGAAAACTTCGGCAAGTGCCAAGCCAGGGACCCAGCGGGACAGCAGAGGTGACCCTTGAGGAGCATCAGTGAGTGCCAAGCCAGGGACCCAGCATGTCAGCGGGGGTGACGTTTGAAGTGTATCTGTGGATGCCAATCCAGGGACCCAGCAGGGAAGCGGGGGTGATGTTTGAGGAAGATACTGAGTGCTAAAAGTGGAAGAGCTCAGGGGATTCAGTGGCTATTGGATCCAAAGTCTAGTGAAAGACTGGGATTTCATTGAGTAAAGATCCACAATGAGTGATTGTGGAGTAAAGAAAACTGTTTGTGTTGCCAATATGTGAATACAACTACCGTTAGTAACTGCTACAAGATTGTTGCCATAGGAGACAGTGGTCCTACCTATACAGAAGCGTTGTCTACCTATAGAAGTCTCTGAGTCTTGCACTACATGGTTTTGGTAAATCTGAAGACAAAAAGCTGCAGAAAATCTAATGGTGTGTAAATCTGGAGGTCACCATTTGGCCTCAAGGGACCCGGGACTTTGCTACATATACAGTATATCTATCTATCATTGTTCCTGGCTCTACTTTCAGTGTCATGAATCTCACTGGTACTGCTGCTTTTTCTGTAATGTAAATTAAGAAAAAATAAAACATTTTAAAAGGGAGATTGAGAACCCGGGAAACCAGGGCTGGAGAACAAAATCATATGAAACCAGTTAAAGTAAAGCTGCAGTCAAAGCTTGTTTTCATTTTTGAAAAGAGTGAACAAGGATTAGAATACCTGTCAGATTTTTACTGCTATTGGTATATGCATTGGGGATATTTGACCTCTGTTTGTCAGTGGCCGCCGCTCCATTAGGAGCGCTGCCCCCCTAATCCATGCACCTGGCCCCTAATCTACATGCATGGCACTGGACGCATGGATTTCAATGGTTTTTTTTTTTAAGCACATAAAAGCAGCAAGGATGTGGAATTTCCTTCCAAAGGCGGTGGTCTCAGCGGGGGGCATCGATAGTTTCAAAAAACTATTAGATAAGCACCTGAACGACCGCAACATACAGGGATATACAATGTAATACCGACATATAATCACACACATAGGTTGGACTTGATTGGTCTTTTTTAAACCTCACCTACTATGCAACTGTGTAACATGATTAAAGCCTGAGGCTCCGATTGGCTTCAAAAAAGGGTGCTGCAGTCAATGTCAGGTTTAGGATACATAACGCATACTGCAGGTCCAGGGCGTGTAATGCATTGTGTTCAAGGATCAGGAGTATGTAGCACATAGAGGGCTATAGTCAGTGCTGGGTTTAGGAGTACATGGCACACAGAGAGCAAGGTCTAGGAGTACATAATGCACAGCATGCAGGAGACAGGAGTGTGTAATGCACAGAATGCAGGGGCATGTGTGGTGCACAGTGTAGGGGTAAGGAGAGTCCACTTTACTCATGCAGATACAATTCGCACTCATTCCCCCTCTAAGAACAAATCCCCCCCCCCCCCAGAAATCTCCCTCACAACACAAATCTTCCCCCTTCCCCAGCACAAGTCCTCCTCCACCCCCCCAAAATTCCAAGTCCCAGCAAAATCCCCCATTCTTCCCCATCCTAGCACTTATCCCCATCCCCTCAATGCTCCCTCCCAACACAAATCCTATATCCATAATTATTCGACCACAGTGCTGGGTACATGCTGCTGGAGGATGCGCAGCGATTTGAAGGCTCCGATGTTGGTTCCCAAATTGAGGAAGGGAGTAATGTGGGCCTAGAGAGAGGTGGTGCCCAAGAAGGACAAGAAACTGGCAGTCATGTTCCCCCAGCTGCACCATACTGCCAGGTTTGCTCCAGTGACAAGGAGGGAGGGGATGATGAGGTCACTGACTGTACTTGGGTTCCTGATAGAAGAGAGGAGGAAGAGGCACAACTCCAACGAGGCAGGATGTCCTCTAGGGGGCAGCTTAAGGGCAGCCACCCTATTGCATCACACCGCAGAGCTCCGCAGGTGCAGGGCACTGCTGACTCCCCACTGACTCCCCGCATCCTTGCCAGCGTTAAGTGGTTTGTCTCATCCATGTAAACTAATACATTCTGCTAGAGAGCTTATGCTGTGAAAAACTTGCTGGCTGGATCACCAGATGAAAATAGAAGAAAGAAAGCCTAAGAAAGGAAACTAATGCAGCAATCACATTTAAGAAATAGTGAGCTGAAATATAATACATGTTTGCTTTTGGGTTTAATACAGCTTTAATCTAACACTGGTTGAAAGTAAAATTTTGTAAAATCACCAAGTTTACCAGAGGAACACAAATAAAAACACAACCCCACATTTTGTTAAAAAAAAAAAAAAAAAAACACAACCCCGTTTAAAAATAAAAAAATAAATAAGAAATTACCTTTAATTGCTCTAATTCTTCTTGTAATGTCTGTAAATTGTCCATGCTCGTATTTACTTGGCTGAAATCATAAAACAATTTTACATTTTGACAATGATGTATCATACAAGTATATAATAGAGTATCATATTAGTATGCAATATATAGTAGGTTTGACACTGATGTAAAAACTGTGAAATGTATTTATTAACCGGTTCCTGACGTATTTACGGGGGCAGAAGGGCTCCCCTGCGTGAAACCCT
Source organism: Lithobates sylvaticus (assembly GCA_028564925.1). NCBI lineage: Eukaryota > Metazoa > Chordata > Amphibia > Anura > Ranidae > Lithobates > Lithobates sylvaticus. Next base: position 45,063,758 of record CM053031.1, read on the forward strand.
GTATGGGTTCCGAGTTCCACCTCTGCAACACTGTATCAGTTCTGTATAGATTTTAGAAGGTCCCTGTCTGCAGTAGGCGATTCATTACACTGTTGGTAGTGAGCACAGGAATCTCCATACACTTAGCATGGCATAAGTGGTATGTGGCATAAGAGGTCTCCCTTATGCCACATACACAGGAGCGGAGTGTCCGACAGAAAAAGTCAGATGGAAGCTTTTCAGCGTATATATTCCGATCGTGTGTGGGCCTCATCTGACTTATTTTTTTTAGAAAATTCTGCCGTACCTAGAAATAAAACGTTTTAAATATTTCCGACGGAACCAATTCCTATCGGCAAAACCGATCGTCTGTATGCTGTTCCGACGGACCAAAAAACGACGCATGCTCTGAAGTACGAGACGGCAGCTATTGGCTACTGGCTATTGAACTTCCTTTTTCTAGTCCCGTCGTACGTGTTGTACGTCACCACGTTCTTGACGATCGGACTTTGGTGTGATCGTGTGTACGCAAGACAGTTTCAGCGGAATGCCATTGGAACTCTGAAAAAACCTTCAGAATTTATTCCGAGGGGAAAACCGGTCGTGTGTACACGGCATTAGTTTTCCTCTTCTGATCGAATGTTAGTAGCCTACAGTGTTAAAGAATATTCAACTAATAGAGAAAATAGTCTAATGCCCCGTATACACGGTCGGACATTCCGATGGAGAAAGTCAGATCGGATTATGTTGTCGGAAAATCCGATCATGTGTGGGCTCTAGCGGACTTTTTCCATCAGAATTTCCGACAGAGCAGGATCTAAAATTTTCCGATAACAAAATCCGATCTGACTTTTTCCGATCGCGTGTAGAGAATTCCGACGCACAAAGTGCCACACATGCTCAGAAGAAATTTGGAGACGAAAGCTATTGGCTACTGCCCTGTACGTAGTCCCGTCCTACGTTTTTGTACGTCACCTCGTTTGGAATGATCGGATTTTCCGACAACTTTGTCCGAACCGTGTGTGTGCGTAACACAAGTTTCGGACAAAATCCGTCCGAAAAAATCTGCCGGATTTTGTGGTCGGAATGTCCGACCGTGTGTACGGGACATTACACTTTAGGTCAAATGTTCTTAAGGCTAATTTTCTCTATATAGATTTTTACTTTGCAAAGTCACTTTCAGAGATTATAATTCCACACCTCCCACCTTTCTGAAGCGAGACAGAGGGAAACTTTTGGCACACAGAATGACGGAAAAGACATACTTCTGGCTTTTAAAAAAGAAATAAAATAAAAACAAATGCATTAGAGATTGGGTGAAAGGGTTTGTCTAGTAGAACCCTTTTGGTAGTTACATAGTAGATATAAAGCACTGCATAAACTGCGCTATATAAATCCTGTATGATAAAAATAATAATAATAATAATATTTTTTTTAAAGTTGATACATCAGACCAAAAAGAGGGACATCTAAGCAGGAAAGAGTGTGGGAGGTATGTTATCCCGATTAGAGGTTGGGGCCTATGCGAAAAGGTTATTAAACACCCATTAGAAATGGGAACTAGAGACGAGAAGATATTATAAAGGAAGTAAAGAAAAAACAAAGATCCCATAGGACACAGAAGCTAAGAGTCGTGTATCCTATAATCCCCTATAGATTGATTTCATACTCACGCAATTATATGTCCAACTTTTTAAGCAAAAAGACGACTGAAAAGCTTCCTGCTTCTCGGGCCGCTCCCAAGAACAGAAACTAAAAAAAGATATTTGCACCTTCACTTACTTTCAGTTTCTCTTTAGCCTGCAGCTGGGTTGAGAGCACAGTGCAGACATTGCTGCCTCCAGATGGGGGAGGGGGAGGAAAAACAGACATTTTTTAAATGTTGTTGTCAGAGGCCTATTTTGGGTGAAGCTGAGCAAGGTTGCAATTTGCAGTTTTATTATTATTATTATTATTATACAGGATTTATATAGCGCCGGCAGTTTGCGAAGCGCTTTACAACATGAGGGCAGACAGTACAATTACAATACAAATCAATACCAGGAGGGATCAGAGGGCCCTGCTCGTTAGAGCTTACAATCTAGAAGGGAGGGTCAATTGGAACAAAAGGTAATACTGTGGGGGGATGAGCTGATGGAGAAAATGAAAATACGGTTGCTGTTGTTGTTAAGTGTGGGTAGGATATGCTTCTCTGAAGAGAAGGGTTTTCAGGGATCGTCTAAAAGCAAATAAAGTGGGAGATAGGCGGACAGATTGGGGTAAGGCATTCCATAGGATTGGAGAGGCTCTGGAAAAGTCCTGGAGGCGAGCATGAGGGAGCTAGAGAGCAGGAGGTCTTGAGAGGAACGAAGAGAACGAGTAGGTTTGGTGAAATGTCCATGACTATTGTATAACTGATGTGTCTTACTTACCCCTATATAAACCACCTTTAACTGCTACGTCCCCTTAGTATATACCCCAGAAAATGAGACCACACCAATCTGGAGTAAATATGGCCGTAGCAGCTAATTATCTTTTTTTATAAAACATCAAATAATTAACATAAATTAACATAACTAACACTAAGTAAGGCACTTCCTCCATTAAACTCCTCCCGTTGGTCTGTGAAGGAAAACCCACCAATCATAACATCAATATCACTGCGGAACCAAACTAGAATAGGCCTCACGCTGACATGCTGGCTCAGAGGCAAAAACGCTGTCCGCAGTGCACTTGATAAACAACATTGGCTAAACTACTGTTAGCTGTATCACCACCCACGGGTACCATACCACCGATAGGTCCCGAACTTCCATATCTGGGGTAAATCCTTCATCCGCACAGACCAACACCATGCCACATCGCACAAGGGCAAAACCTTACCCTTGTGTGCCCTGCCACAACCTCAAGGTTTGCTGTATCCCATCCTGTACACCATCAGTTCCCACGTCCGTCCAGATCTTCTCTATGACTTCCGGCTTTAGATGAGCCCCTAGGGGCCCCTCAAAGCACACATACACCTCGCATTTGGCTGCATCAGCCAACCTCACCAAATCTTGTTTTTTCGATGTATCAGTGGTAGCCTCCCCCGCGGGCTTCTGCCCCGCCTCCTTGTTAGCCACCCCCGCTGAAGCGGTTGCGGGCGCCGCTGGCTCCTTGTCCCCTGACACCTGGCCCCCAATCCCTCCTAGAACCCCATTGGTCCCCCCAACCCCCTTTTCCAGGGCCACCCATGCTGACACAGGGGCCTGAAACCCACCTGTCCCTGGTTCAAATCGCTGCAACAGTTCCTTTAAACCCGCTAAGAACCCCTGCAGCCCCGTCTCCGCCGTTGCACGGTCCGAGACCGACGCTGCCAGAGGGGGAGGCACGGTCACTACTGACCGCCCCACATGCACCTGACCCATCCCCACAGTATTACATGGCATAGAATGAACATGTGCAGACTTACCGCGATGCCTGGATGGGGTCCCACCAGCCGAAGGCCCAGATACCACTGCCGCGGGGCATCCCTGCTGCACGTCCTCCTCAGACTGCGACAACTTGCCCTCCGAATGCTCCTCAGCCACCTCCTCCTCGCTCGCCGACTGCCCTCCAGCGTATACGTCACTGGATGACGGGGATCCGTGGTTCTCCCTGCTCCTCCTCAAAGCGCCAGACCCGCCTGCTGACTTCCTCAATGCCTTGCCTGAACCTCCATGTTCCTGCACACAATGCCACTGCCGGTTGCCTCCTGCTGACCTCTGCATGCTGCCTCCTGCTGTCCATTAGCCACTGCCACCTGCTGTCCATCCATCCCAATCAAGCTGCCTGCTGCACGTGTGGAAAGCCCCGCCCCCGCCGACTCAAGGCCTGGAGCAGGGGCCTCTCTTCCAGTCCCAGTCCTCCTTCTGTGCTCAGCAACCGCTGCAGGTCTGCCGGCGTTGTTACCCCCCGACCCCCTGCCCGACTGGTGTCGGGTCATTTTCAAGACCGTCTGCCTCACCCACAAATGCACCCACGGAGATGCTCCTCAATACCTTCTCGAGAAAATAAAACACTACACACCCAATCGCAGTCTTCGATCGTCCGACCAAAACCTCCTCCTCATCCCCAAGTCCCGCTACAAATCAAAAGGGGAACAAAGATTCGCTGTCCAAGGACCACGGCTATGGAATGCACTACCAACCTACATCCGCATGGAAGAAAACCATCAGGCCTTCAGGACAAAACTCAAGACCCACCTCTTCTAAGAAGCTTGACAACAAAGCACTAATACAGCGCCTTGAGGCGATTCGGTTCGCATTGTAGCGCTATACAAATTATTCATTCATTCCATGGGAGGGGAAGAAGGGGGGCCTGGAGAAAAACGGCCTGGTTGCCGCGAGCAATCTTCCTCTGCTCCCCACCCAGTAGTACCTGGGGCCCGGAGAGTAAGACTTGACATGCTGTGAGGCGGGCGGCGGAGATGGGCAAAGAGTCGCCGATTGCTGCCATTACTAGTAAAAAAAAAAAAAATATGTCCCCGGATTTTAAAAATCTGGTCACCTTACCCCAACGCCGTTGCTAGCCTACCCTCCAGCCATCCAGGGCCCCTGGACACCGCTTCAGCCCTCAACCTAGAGAAAAGATCCTCCACAGTGGCCATGCTGCTGTTTAAGCTGGCTCCTCTTGGCAGACTGAGCTGGGGAGGAACCACCCACTGTGGAAAAGTCCTATGTTCCTCCCCTCTACCACCTCTCCACCAATCCTGCTACACCTTTCCCACATGCAGCTCTTCTACCACCACCCAGTTAACCCTGTCATGCCCGCCCTGCGCCCATTTTATTTATTTTGCGCCGGGCTCTCTGAACATTGAATAAAATCTCATCAACAGTGCTCAAGGCACCCTAAAGTGGTTGTGAACCAACAAAAAAAAATACCTTCAAGACAAAGGCATAATGAGCCTCCTAAACCGTTCAGGTTAAGGAGATATCCGGTTTTGCTACAGGTAAGTCTTATTATAGGCTCACCTGTAGCAAAAAGTGGTCTGTAAGGGTTTACAACCACTTTAAAGGGGTTGTAAAGCTTCGTGGTTTTTTCACCTTTATGCATCCTATGCACTCTCCGCCCCCCCCCCCGAGCCCCCGTTTTACTTACCTGAGCCCCGGATCTCCACGTGCGCGATCCTGCGTTGCTTTCCGACAGCTCCTGTGGGCTGTTCATTGGATGATTGATAGCAGCACAGCCATTGGCTCCCGCTGCTGTCAATCAAATCAATGACGTGGCACGGCCAAGTGATATACTTGTCCGCTATGGCTGCCAACTGTAGCACACGGGAGTACGCCCGCAAGCTAACCCCCTCGGGAGAGAGCTTCCCAGAAGGGGATTAGCTCTTGCGGGGAGGAGCCGAGACAGCCGCGAGGGACCCCAGAAGACGAGGACCGGGGCCATTCTGTGCAAAACGAACTGCACAGTGGAGGCAAGTATGACATGTTTGTTATTTAAAAAAATAAAATAAACAAACCTATACAACCCCTTTAAGACATCCTTCACATGGGCACAGACTGGTCCAATCAGCAGAGAATCCATGAACAGTGTCCTGCTGAATCAGAACAAGACAAATGTCACGTTTGTGACAATCTATGGATCTGTGGGCAGCTGTATGAGAATGAACTTGTTCCCATTTACATTAGACTAACTCCGATCCCTCATGCTTGGGTCCAGAATAATGGCAAAGCACGCAGACCTTTTCCATTTTTTTTTCTGCATCGGGATGGACTTAGAGGTAGTCAAATGTAAAGGGACGCACATCAATTTCCATATGCCTGCCCCATAGACTTACATAAAGCTTCAAATCAGGCCCCTGAAGAATGGGCTGTTTGCTGAGGAAGTCTGCTTGTATATTGAGAGATCCTTTTATGTGGACTGCAGAGATCGAGAGAATGTTCTTCTCTGCCTCTCCCAGGAAATCTTGGGTCAGTGCCCTTAAACTGACTGACCTTGTTCCCCCTGGACTTCTTTTCCCTGGATCAAGTCCCGTAAGACACATAATGCCTTCCCGACTACCAGAAGCTCCCTGAAATTTGAGGAAGCTCTGCTCTGACTCTGATCCCAGGGACCTTGGGCGTAGTGGTCTCCTAAATGAGCCCCCCAACCCCAGGCACTTGCGTCTGTTGTAATGCCTATTGGGTCTAGCTGTGTCCACGTCCGACCCCCAGATAGGTTGACGGGATCGAGCCACCAAGCTAGGGAGCCTCTTACCTCCTCTACCAGAGGAACTTTCTCCTCCAGGGTTTCTCTTCTCCCGTCCCAAGAGGAGAGAGTGAACCCCTGGAGGACGCGGGAGTGGAGCTGAGCCCAGGGAACCGCCGGGATGCCAGAGGCCATCAGGCCCAGCACCCTCATGATGTTTCTCAAAGATACCTCTGGGGCCTCGAGACACATTGTCACTGCGCCCCGGGGGTGGGAAGAAAAACCTTTTGGGCCACTGAGTCTAACTGGTACCCCAAGTACACCTTTGACTGTGAGGGATCCAGGGAGGACTTCTCCTGACTCCCTTATTCAACCTAGAGAATCCAGGGTAGTCAAGACCAGCTCTCGATCCCTCAGGAGTTGGTCTCTGGATGGACTGTAGATCAACAGATCGTCGAGGTATGGTATCAGAGCTACACCCTGAAGGTGTAGAAAAGATACCACCTCTGCCAGGACCTTGGTAAAGATCCTTGGACTGGCCGCAAGGCCGAAGGGGAGTGCCCTGAACTGCCAATGCTGCACCCCCTGTTCTGTCCGTACTGCGAAGCGCAAGTACTTCTGATGATCCGGGGCAATGGGTACGTGCAGGTAAGCATCTTTGAGATCTAACGTGATCATGAAAACTCCCTTCTGGAGGTGTTTTCTGACCGTGTAGATGCTCTCCATCCTGAATCTCAGGTTCAACAGGTAGTGGTTTAGTTTCCGTAGATTGATAATCAACCGAAACTTGCCCGATGGCTTCGGGACCACAAAAATGTGGGAATAAAAACCGAAAGCCCTCTGAGTCACTGGGACCGGGATAATTACTTCCTGTTCTGCGAGCATGCAAACACTGTCTAGCAAGCCCTTTGCTTTTAGAGAATCTTTGGGAAGGTAAGTAATCAAAAAATTTTGAGGTTGGAGTGACCGGAATTCCAGCTTGTAGCCTAGTTTTATAAGGTCTAAAATGTACGGGCTCTCTGAGATCCTCTCCCACTGGGGAAGGAACCATGAGAGCCTTGCGTCTACTTTTATGCTGGCGTCATTTAGTTTCTTTGCTGGAAGGTCCGGACCCGGAAAAAAGGATTCCACCCTTTTCCTTGCCCTTTCCAATCCCCACTTCTTCCTTTGTCCCCCCTTGCCCTTGAACTGACCTTTTGCAGGGGGGGCACGAAAAAATTTTCCTCCCCTTTTCCTTCTTGGGTTTGGTGGGAAATTTCTTACCTTTTTCTGTGGATCGGGAAAGGACCTGTTCCAGACCCGAACCAAAGAGTAGGGAGCCCTCAAAGGGGATACCACAGTCGGGACTTGTGAAGTTTCCGTCCCAAGTCTTAACCCAAAGGGCCCTCCTGGCTGAGTTCAGTAATGCCGTTGACTTAGCAGTCGTCCTTACTGTCTCTACTGACGCATCTGCCAAAAAGGCGATGGCTCTCCCAACCACTTCCAGGGATTCTACTACGTCCCTGGACTCCTTACGTGTGAGATGGTCCATCAGCTTGTTGAGCCATGCATCTGCGTTCCTGGCTACACAAGCTGAAGCCAATGCAGGGCTCATGGCCGATGCATTAGCTTCCCAAGCTCTACGCAACAGGATCTCAGATTTTTTATCCATCTGATCCTGAATGTTACCTGCGTCCTCAAAAGACAAGTCTGACCTTTTAGAAACCTGCGCCAAAGACGCATCTAGACGTGGGACTTTGAAAACATTTTCTTCCTCCTCCTCCTTAAAAGGACATCTCCGTTTCCAAGTTTTAAGTCTGAGGAGCTTACGCTCAGGTTCCTTCCACTCCCTTAAGATTATGTCTTTTAGGGACTGGTGAACTGGGAAGGATCTGGCCTGTGGCTTACCCAAACCTCTATAGACCTTATCCTGAGCTGACACTTGGGCGGAAGGTAACTGAATGTCCTCTGACGCATACACTGCCCTGAGGAGACCCTCCATATCCTCTGCTGAAAAGGTGTCCCCCAGGTCTGGTCTCCACATGGCTATCCTGATCTGAGTCTTCCCCTTCCTGGGAACTCAAGTCAGAGCTACAAACCTCCTCCTCTGAATAGCAAGGGGCAGGTTCCTGAGACCCTCCTGTAAAAGGTAGATCTATCTTCCTGTGAGAGCTTTCCCTTACTGATCTGGCATCCCCCTGACGCTGATCAAGTGTGGCTTTAAAAGACTGAAGGGTAGCTAGCATCTCAACTTGTAGTGCCCTGCATTCCTTCGCAACCTCTGTTGTCTCTTTGCCTGCCAATTTGTAAATACATTTATAACAAAAAGGCTTGCTGTGGTCCTGTGGAAGTTTAGTACCACAAGACCCACAGCGCTTAGTTTTAGATGTGGCTTTCCCAGACCTACTGGCTCTCTCCTGAACAGGGCGTTCGGTCTCTGTAAGAAAGGGACACCCCATTAGCCAACATCACAATACACAACAGTGTGGGGGACAGGGAAAATAGGGCCTCCCCAAATGCTTGCCCCCCCTCGCTCCAGCCGAGTCACTCACCCCCTGTGGCGACCTCTGGTGCTGTGAGCTCTGGTCCACCTTCCATCCTCTGCCTCTGCACCGGTAGATGGATCTCTGTGAAGGCTGTGGACCTCGGGCCCCCTCTCTCCACACAGCCGCCTCGCGCTACTGACCGCCGCGCTCGCCGCCATTTTGTTGAAGCCCCGGCGCGCCGGATATGACGTCACACCGGCGCCCGGCGGCTTCCGGACATGCACAGTAGTGGTTTACACACGCTGCTTTGCACAGCGGTCCATTCCTAAGGATAGAACGGCTCCCTGAGGAGAAAAAGACGTTCGGCCATTGGAGCCCAGCTTCCGGCCGACGTGGGGTGTAAAAGTGCCCCCCCCCTGACCATCCACCACTGCACCAATGGATGGATGGGATGGATGAATGTATGGATGGATGGATGGATAAGAGTGGATGGGATGGATGGGATGGGATGGATGGATGGGATGGATGTATGAATGGATGGGATGGATGAGTGGATGGATGGATTGGAAGGATGGATGGGATGGAGGAGTGGATGAATGAATGGATGGATGGGATGGATGAATGGATGGATGGATGGATAAGAGTGGATGCATGGATGGGATGGATGGATAAGAGTGGATGGATTGATGGGTGGATGGATGGGAAGATGGATGGATGGGTGAGTAGATGGGTGGATGGATGGATGGGATGGATGGATGGATGGATGGATGGGTTGGATGGATGGATGAGTGGATGGATGGATGGGATGAGAGTGGATGGATGGGAAGATGGATGAGTGGATGGATGGATGGATGGGATGGATGGATGGGATGGATAGATGGATGAGTGGATTTATGGATGGATGAGTGGATGGATGGATGGATGGATGGATTGGATGGATGGGTGGATGAGTGGATGGATAGATGGATGGGATGGATGGATGGAAGGATGGATGGATTGGATTGATGGGATGGATGGAAGAATGGATGGATAAGAGTGGATGGATGGGATGGGTGGATGAGTGGATGGATCGATGGAATGGATGGATGGGATGGATGGATGGGATTGATGGATGAGTGGATGAATGGATGGGATAGATAGATGGGTTGGATGGATGGATGGATGAGTGGATGGATGGATAAGAATGGGTGGATGGATGGGAAGATGGATGGAAGGATGGATGAGTGGATGGATGGATGGATGGAAGGATGGATGGATGAGTGGATGGATGGATGGATGGGATGGATGGATGGGATGGATGAGTGGATTTATGGATGGATGAGTGGATGGATGGATGAGTGGATGGATGGATGAGTGGATGGATGGAAGAATGGATGGATACGAGTGGATGGATGGAAGAATGGATGGATACGAGTGGATGGATGGATGGGATGGATGGATGGAAGGTGGGATGGATGGATGGGATGGATGGATAGATAGTGGATGGATGGAAGGATGGATGAGTGAATGGATGGATGGATGGATGGATGGATGGGATGGATGGGATGGGATGGATGGATGGATGGGATGGATGAGTGGATGGGATGGATGGGATGGATGGATGATGGATGGATGGGATGGATGGGATGGATGGATGGGATTGATGGGATGGGATGGATGTATGGGAATGGATGGGATGGATGGATGGATGGATGGATGGAATGATGGATGAAGTGGATGGATGGATGGATAGAGTGATGGATGGATGGGATGGATGGATGGATGGATGGATGGATGGATTGATGGATGATGGATGGATGGATGGATGGGATGGATGGATAGCTGAGTGTATGGATGGATGGGGTGGATGGATGAGTGGATGGATGAGTGGATGGATGGGTGGATGGATGGATGGATGGATGGATGGTGGATGGTGTGATGGATGGATCTGATGGATGAGTGGATGGATGGATGGATGGGATGGATGGATAGCTGAGTGGATGGATGGATGGGGTGAATGGGTGGATGGATGGATGGAGTGGATGGATGGATGGGATGGATGGATGGATGGATGGATTGGATGGATGGATGGATGAGTGGATGGATAGATAGATGAGATGGATGGATGGGATGGATGGATAGATGAGTGGATGGATGGGATGGATGGATAGATGGATGGATGGATGGATGGATGGATGGTGGATGGATGGATGGATGGGATTGAGGGATGGATGGATGGATGGATGGTATGGATGGATGGATGGATGGATGAGATGGATGGATGGATGGATGGATGGATGGATGGATTGGATGGATGGATGGATGGGATGGATGGATGGAGTGGATGGATGGGATGGATAGGATGGATGGATGGGATGAGATGGATGGATGGATGGATGGGATGGATGGATGATGGATGGATTGATGGATGGATGGATGGATGGATGGGATGGGATGGATGGGTGGATGGGATGGATGGATGGATGATGGATGGAAATGTGGGATTTATGGATGGATGAGAGGATGGAATGGATGGATGGGATTGGATGGATGGATGGATGGATGGATGGATAGGAGGGATGGATGGGATGGGATGGATGGATGGAAGGATGGATGGATTGGATGGAGGGGATGGATGGATGGATAATGGATGGATAAGGATGTGGATGGATGGGATGATGGCATGGGTGGATGGGATGAGATGTGGATGGATGGATGGAGGATGGGATGGATGGGGATGGATGGATGGATGGGATGGGATGATGGGATGGATGGATGGATGGATGGATGTGGATGGATGGGAAGGATGGATTGAAGAATGAGTGGAGTGGATGGATGGGATGATGGATGGAAGGATGGATGAGGATGGATGGATGATGGATGGATGGATAGATGGATGGCTGGATGGAATGGATGGATGGTGGATGGGTATGGATGGATGGGAGGGATGGATGGATTTATGGATGGATGGATGGATGGATGGATGAGTGGATGGATGGATGAGTGGATGGGATGGATGAATGGATGGATGGATGGGATGGATGGAATGGATGGATGGATAGAGTGGATGGATGGATGGGATGGATGGATGGAAGGTGTGGATGGATGGATGGGATGGATGGATTTTTTTTTTAAATGATAGTGGATGGATGGAAGGATGGATGAGTGGATGGATGGATGGATGGGATGGATGGGATGGATGGAATGGATGGATGGGATGGATGAGTGGATGGATGGGATGGATGGGTGGATGGATGAGTGGATGGGATGGATGGATGGGATTGATGGGATGGATGTATGGATGGATGAGGGGATGGATGGAAGGATGGATAGATGGATACAAGTGGATGGATGGATGGATAGATGGATGGATGGGATTGGATGGATGGATGGATGGGATGGATGGATGAGTGGATGGATAGATGGATGGGATGGATGGATAGCTGAGTGTATGGATGGATGGGGTGGATGGATGAGATGGATGGATGAGTGGATGGATGGATGGGTGGATGGATGGATGGAATGGATGGTGTGATGGATGGATTGATGGATGAGTGGATGGATGGATGGATGGGATGGATGGATGGATAGCTGAGTGGATGGATGGATGGGGTGAATGGGTGGATGGATGAGTGGATGGATGGATGGGTGGGTGGATGGATGGATGGGATGGATGGTGTGATGGATGGATCTGATGGATTGATGGATGAGTGGATGGATGAATGGAAAGATGGATGGGATGGATGGGATGGATGGATGGATTGGATGGATGGAAGGATGAGTGAATGGATAGATAGATGAGTGGATGGATGGATGGATGAATAGATAAGTGGATGGATCCATCCAATAATAGATGGGTGGATGGATGGATGGATGAGTGGATGGATGGGATTGATGGGATTGATGGATGAGATAGGTTAGATGAGTGGAATAAGAGTGGATGAACAGATAGTGGAATGGATCCATCCAATAATAGTGAGTGGATGGCTGGATAATTTATAGATGAAGTGGATGGGTGGATTGAGTGGGATTGATGGGATGAGTGGATGGATGGATAGAGTGGAAGTATAAGTGGATGGATGGATGATGGATGGGATGGATAGATGAGTGGATGGATCCATGGGAATTAAAGGTTGTGTGGCTATATGGGTGTTGGATGGGATGGATGAGTGGGATGGGTGGATGGGATTGATGGGATGGATGGATGGGATTGAAGGGATGGATATATGGAATTGATTGGGGATGGATTGATGAGTGGGAAGGATGGATGGGATTGATGGGATAAAAAATGGTTGGATGGATGGATGAGTGGATGGTGGATGGGATGGAGTGGATTGAGAGGGATTGGATGGATGGAAGGTGAGTGGATGGATGGAGGGATTGATGGAATGGATGGGATGGATGGAAGGGATGGATGAGATGGATGGGATGGATGGATGAATGGATGGATGGGATGGATTGGATGGATGAGTGGATGGATGGATGAGATGGATTGGATGTATGGATGGATGGATGGGATGGAATGGATTGGATGGATGGAATGGATGGATGGATGGGATGGATGGATGGATGGATGGGGATGGATGGGATGGGATGAATGGATGGTTGGATGGTGGGATGAATGGATGGATGGATGGATGGGATGGATTGGATGGATGGATGGATGGAAGAATGATGGGATGGATGGATGGATGGGAAGGATGATTGGATGGATGGGATGTATGGATGGATGGGTGGATGATGGATGGATGGATGATGGAAGGGATGGATGGGTGGATGGGATGGATAGATGGATGAGTGAGTGGATGGATGAGTGGATGGATGGGATGGTTGAATGGATGGTTGGATGGATGGATGGGATGGATGGATGGGTATGAATAGGATGGATGGATGGTGGATGGAGTTGATGGATGGGATGGATGGGTGGGATGGATGGATGTGTGGATGGATGAGTGGGATGATGGGTTTGATGGATGTGGATGGATGGAGTGGATGGATGGTTGGGGTGGATGGATGGAAGGATGAGTGGATGGATGGATGGATGGATGGATGATTAGTGGAAGGATGGATGGACGGATGGAAGGATGAGATGGTTGATTGATGGAGGGATGGATGGATGAGTGGATGGATGGATGGGATAGATGGATGAGTGTGTGGATGGATGAGTGGAGGATGGATGGAGAGTGGATGGAAGGATGGATGGGGGGGGGGGATGGGGGGATGGGATGGATGGGGGGGGGGATGGGATGGGGGGGGATGGGGGGGGGGGGGGGGGGGGGGATGGATGGGGGATGGGGGATGGATGGATGGGGGGGATGGATGGGGGGATGGATGGATGGATGGGATGGATGGGGGATGGGGGGGGATGGGGGGGGGGGGATGGATGGGGATGGATGGGATGGGGATGGGATGGATGGGGATGGGGGGGGGGATGGGGGGGGGATGGGGGGGGATGGATGGGGGGGGGGGGGGGGGATGGATGGGGATGGATGGGATGGATGGGGGGATGGGATGGATGGATGGATGGGGGGATGGGGATGGGGGGATGGATGGGGGGGGGGGGGGGGATGGATGGGGGGATGGATGGGATGGATGGGATGGATGGGATGGATGGGGGGGGGGGGGGGGGATGGATGGGGGGATGGATGGGGGGGGGGGATGGGGGGGATGGGGGGATGGATGGGGGGGGGGGGATGGGGGATGGATGGATGGATGGGGGATGATGGATGGATGGGGGATGGGGGGGGGATGGGGATGGGGATGGGGGGGGGGGGGGGATGGGGGGATGGGGGGGGGATGGGGGGATGGGGATGGGGATGGGGATGGGGGGGGATGGATGGGGGGGGGGGGGGGGGGGGGATGGGGGGGGGGGATGGGGGGGGGATGGATGGGGGGATGGATGGGATGGGGGGGGGGGGGGGGGGGGGATGGATGGGATGGGGATGGATGGGGGGGGATGGGGATGGGGGATGGGGGGGGGGGATGGATGGGGGGGGGATGGATGGGGGATGGGGGGATGGGATGGATGGGATGGGGGGGATGGATGGGGGGGGGGGGATGGGATGGGATGGATGGATGGGATGGGGATGGGGGGATGGATGGATGGATGGGGGATGGGATGATGGGGATGGGGGGGATGGGGATGGGATGGGGGGGATGGATGGATGGGGGGGATGGATGGATGGGGGGATGGGGGGATGGGGGATGGGATGGATGGGGGATGGGGGGATGGATGGGGGGATGGGATGGGGGATGGATGGATGGATGGGGGGGGATGGGGGATGGGATGGATGGGGATGGGGGATGGATGGATGGATGGGATGGATGGATGGGGATGGGGGGGGGATGGATGGGATGGATGGGATGGGATGGGGGGGGGGGGATGGGATGGGGGGGATGGATGGGGATGGGGGGGATGGGGATGGGATGGATGGGGGGATGGATGGATGGATGGGATGGGGGGGGATGGGGGATGGATGGGGGGGGGGGGGATGGGGGGATGGATGGGATGGATGGGGGATGGGGGGGGATGGGGGGGGGATGGGATGGATGGATGGGATGGATGGGATGGATGGATGGGGATGGATGGATGGGGGGGGGGGGGGGGGGGATGGGGATGGGGGATGGATGGATGGATGGGATGGGGATGGGGGGGGGGGGATGGATGGGATGGATGGGATGGGGGGGATGGGGGATGGATGGGGGGGGGGGGGGGGGGGGGATGGGGATGGGGGGGGGGGGGGGGATGGGATGGGATGGGGGGGGATGGATGGATGGATGGGGGGGGGATGGGGGATGGGGGGGGATGGGGGATGGATGGATGGGGGGATGGATGGGGGATGGGATGGATGGGGGGGGATGGGATGGGGGGGATGGGGATGGGGGATGGGGGAGTGGATGGATGAGTGGATGGATGGATGGATAGATGGATGGAGGGAGTGGATGGATGGGTGGATGGATGGATGGGATGGGTGGATGGAATGGATGGATGGATGGATGGATGGGATGGATGGAATGGATGGATGGGATGGATGGATGAGTGGATGGAAGGATGGATGGGATGGGGGGGGGGGATGGGTTGGGGATGGATGGATGGAATCGCAGATCGCTGCCATTACTAGTAAAAAATAGAAAATAATAATAAAAAAGCTATAAATCTAGTAAAAAAATAAATTTGTAGACGCTATAACTTTTGCGCAAACAATCAATATACGCTTTTTGCGATTTTTATTACCAAAAATATGCAGAAGAATACAAATCGGCCTAAACTGAGAAAAAATGTGCCTTTTTTTTTTAAATGGGGATATTTATTATAGCAAAAAGTACAAAATATTGTGATTTTTTCTAAATTTTCGCTCTTTTTTTGTTTATAGCGCAAAAAATAAAAACCGCAGAGATGATCAAATACAACCAAAAGAAAGCTCCATTTGGATGGATGGGATGGATGGATGAGTGGAAGTATGGATGAGTGGATGGATGGGATGGATGGGATGGATGAATGGGATTGAAGGGATGGATATATGGAATTGATGGGATGGATGAGTGGATGGATGGATGGGATTGATGGGATGAGTGGATGGATGGATGGATGCGATGGATGGATGTGATGGATGGATGGGATTGATGGATGAGATGGATGGATGGAGGGATGGAAGGTGGGATGGATGATGGATGGATGGATGATTGATGGATGGATGGATGAGTGGATGGATGGATGGGATGGATGAGTGGATGGATAGAAGGATGGATGAGTGATGGATGGATGGGATGGATGAGTGGATGGATGTATGGATGGATGAGTGGATGGATGGATGGGATGGGATGGATGGAAGGATGGATGGATGGATACGAGTGGATGAATGGATGGATGAATGGGATGGATGGATGAGTGGATGGATGGATGGGATGAATGGGTGGATGGATGAGTGGATGGGATGGATGGATGGGATTGATGGGATGGATGGATAGATGGATGGATGGAAGGATTGATAGATGGATACGAGTGGATGGATGGATGGATAGATAGATGGATGGGATGGATGGGATGGATGAGATGGATGGATGGATGGGATGGATGGGTGGATGGGTGGATGGGTGGATGAGTAGATGGATGGATGGGTGGATGGATGGATGGATGGGTGGATGGATGGATGAGTGGATGGATGATTGGAATGGATGGTTTGATGGATGTGATGGATGGATCTGATGGATGGATGGATGGATGGATGGATGAGTGGATGGATGAATGGATGGATTGGTTGGATGGATGGAATGGATTAAAGGATGAGTGGATGGATAGATAGATGAGTGGATGGATGGATGAATAGATAAGTGGATGGATCCATCCAATAATAGATGGGTGGATGGATGGATGGATGAGTGGATGGGATTGATGGGATTGATGGATGAGTGGATGGATGGATAAGAGTGGATGGATAGATGGATGGATGAATGGGATGGATGGATGGATAGATGAGTGGATGGATCCATCCAATAATGGATGAGTGGATGTATGGATGGGATGGATGGATGAGTGGATGGATGGATGGGATGGATGGGATGGATGGATGGGATTGAAGGGATGGATATATGGAATTGATGGGATGGATGGATGAGTGGATGGATGGATGGGATTGATGGGATGAGTGGATGGATGGATGGATGAGTGGATGGATGGATGGGATGGATGGATGAGATGATTGGATGGATGGAAGGATGAGTGGATGGATGGATGGGATTGATGGGATGGATGGATGGATGAATGGATGGATTGGTTGGATGGGATGGATGGATGGAAGGATGGATGAGAGTGGATGGATGGATGAGTGGATGGATGGATGGGATGATTGGATGGATGGAAGGATGAGTGGATGGATGGATTGGATTGATGGGATGGATGGATGGATGGATGGATGAGTGGATGGATGGGATTGATGGGATGGATGGATGAGTGGATGGATGGATGGGATTGATGGGATGGATGGAAGGATGGATGAGATTGGATGGATGGATGGATGGATGAGTGAATGGATGGGATGGATGGATGGATGGGATGATTGGATGGGATGGATGGATGGAAGGATGAGTGGATGGATTCATGGGAGGGATGGATGGATGAGTGGATGGGATGGATGGATGAGTGAGTGGATGGATGAGTGGATGGAAGGAAGGATGGGATGGATGGATGGGATGGACGAATGGGATGGATGGGATGGATGATTGGATGGATTGATGGGTGGATGGATGGATGGGATGGGATGGATGGGCGGGATGGATGGATGGGAAGGATGAGTGGATGGATGGGATTGATGGGATGGGATGGATGAATGGATGGAAGGATGGGATGGATGGATGGAAGGATGAGTGGATGGATGGATGGATGGGATGGATGGATTAGTGGATGGATGGATGGACGGATGGAAGGATGAGTGGTTGGATTGATGGGAGGGATGGATGGATGAGTGGATGGATGGATGGGATAGATGGATGAGTGAGTGGATGGATGAGTGGATGGATGGATGGATGAGTGGATGGAAGGATGGATGGGATGGATGGATGAGTGGATGGAAGGATGGATGGGATGGATGGATGAGTGGATGGAAGGATGGATGGGATGGATGGATGAGTGGATGGAAGGATGGATGGGATGGATGGATGTGTGGATGGATGGATGGGAGGGATGGATGAGTTGATTAATGGATGGATGGGATAGATGGGTGGGATGGATGGATGGAATCGCAGATCGCTGCCATTACTAGTAAAAAATAAAAATATATAATAAAAATGCTATAAATCTATCCCCTATTTTGTAGACGCTATAACTTTTGCGCAAACCAAACAATATACGCTTTTTGCGATTTTTATTACCAAAAATATGCAGAAGAATACAAATCGGCCTAAACTGAGAAAAAATGTGCTTTTTTTTTTAAATGGGGATATTTAATTATAGCAAAAAGTACAAAATATTGTGTTTTTTTCTAAATTTTCGCTCTTTTTTGTTTATAGCGCAAAAAATAAAAACCGCAGAGATGATCAAATACCACCAAAAGAAAGCTCCATTTGGATGGATGGGATGGATGGATGAGTGGAAGTATGGATGAGTGCATGGATGGGATGGATGGGATGGATGGATGGGATTGAAGTGATGGATATATGGAATTGATGGGATGGATGAGTGGATGGATGGATGGGATTGATGGGATGAGTGGATGGATGGATGAGTGGATGGATGGATGGGATTGATGGGATGGATGGATGGATGGGATGGATGGATGGAAGGTGGGATGGATGATGGATGAGTGGATGGATGGATGGAAGGATGGATGAGTGGATGGATGGATGGGATGGATGAGTGGATGGATGAGTGGATGGGATGGATGGATGGATGGATGAGTGGATGGATGTATGGATGGATGAGTGGATGGATGGATGGATGGATGGGATGGAAGGAAGGATGGATGGATGGATACGAGTGGATGAATGGATGGATGAATGGGATGGATGGATGGGATGAATGGGTGGATGGATGAGTGGATGGGATGGATGGATGGGATTGATGGGATGGATGGATAGATGAGTGGATGGAAGGATTGATAGATGGATACGAGTGGATGGATGGATGGATAGATAGATGTATGGGATGGATGGGATGGATGAGTGGATGGAAGGATGGATGGGATGGATGGGTGGATGGGTGGATGGGGGTGATGAGAGGGATGGATGGGTGGGTGGATGGGATGGGTGGATGGGATGGATGAGTGGATGGATGATTGGAATGATGGTTTGATGGATGTGATGGATGATCTGATGGATGGGATGGATGGATGGGATGAGATGGATGGAATGGATGGATGGAATGGTAGTAAAAATAAAAAAAATAATAAAATGCTATAAATCAATCCCCTATTTTGTAGACGCTATAACTTTTGCGCAAATCAATATGAGTGGATGGATGGATGAATAGATAAGTGGAAGGATCCAAATCCAATAAAAAAATGGGTTTTTGTTTTAAATGGGGATATTTATTAGTGCAAAAAGTACAAAATATTGTGTTTTTTTCTAAATTTTCGATTTTTTTTTTGATAGCGCAAAAAATAAAAACCGCAGAGATGATCAAATACCACCAAAAGAAAGCTCCATTTGGATGGATAAGAGTGGATGGATAAGTGGATGGATGGATGGAGGGGATGGATGGATGGATAGATGCGTGGATGGATCCATCCAATAATGGATGAGTGGATGGATGGATGGTATGATGGATGGATGAGTGGATGGATGGATGGGATTGATGGATGATTGGATGGATGGGATTGAAGGGATGGATATATGGAATTGATGGGATGGATGGATGAGTGGATGGATGTGGATGGATGGATGGGAATGGATGGATGGATAGTGGGATGGATGTATGGATGGATGATGGATTGATGGATTGAAGGATGAGGATGGATGAATGGAAGGCTTGATGGGATGGAGGATGGATGAGTGGAATGGATGGATGATTGGGATGGATGGATGGAAGGATGAATGAGAGTGGATGGATGAGTGGATGGATGGATGGATGGGATTGATGGAATTGATGGATGTTGAAGGATGAGTGGATGAAAGTATTGATAGATTGATACGAGTGGATGGATGGATGGAGTGATAGATTGGATTGGATGGATGGGAATGGATGAAGTGGATGGAATTGATGGATGGGATGGAGGTGGTTGGAAGGATGGGATGAGATGATAGATGGATGATGATGAGTAATGGATGGAGGGATGGAATGGATGGATGATTGGATGGGAGTGGATGGATGGATTGGAAGAGTGGATGTTTGGATTGATGGGATGGATGATGATGAGTGGATGGATGGATGGGATGGATGAGGATGAGTGGATGGATGAGTGGATGGAAGGATGGATGGTATGGATGGGATGGATGGATGGGATGGACGAATGGATGGATGGGATGGATGAGTGGATGGATGGGATGGGTGGATGGATGGATGGATGGGATGGATGGGCGGGATGGATGGATGGGAGGATGAGTGGATGGATGGGATTGATGGGATGGGATGGATGGAAGGATGGGATGGATGGGATGGATGGATGGAAGGATGAGTGGATGGATGGATGGATGGGATGGATGGATTAGTGGATGGATGGATGGATGGAAGGATGAGTGGTTGGATTGATGGGAGGGATGGATGGATGAGTGGATGGATGGGATAGATGGATGAGTGAGTGGATGGATGAGTGGATGGATGGATGGATGAGTGGATGGAAGGATGGATGGGATGGATGGATGAGTGGATGGAAGGATGGATGGGATGGATGGATGAGTGGATGGAAGGATGGATGGATGGATGGATGAGTGGATGGAAGGATGGATGGGATGGATGGATGTGATGGATGGATTGGATGGGAGGGATGGATGAGTGGATTAATGGATGGATGGAAGGATGGGTGGGATGGATGGATGGAATCGCAGATCGCTGCCATTACTAGTAAAAAATAAAAATATAAATAAAAATGCTATAAATCTAACTTTTGCGCAAACCAATCAATATACGCTTTTTGCGATTTTTATTACCAAAAATATGCAGAAGAATACAAATCGGCCTAAACTGAGAAAAAATGTGCCTTTTTTTTTACATGGGGATATTTATTATAGCAAAAAGTACAAAATATTGTGTTTTTTTCTAAATTTTCGCTCTTTTTTTGTTTATAGCGCAAAAAATAAAAACCGCAGAGCTGATCAAATACACCAAAAGAAAGCTCCATTTGGATGGATGGGATGGATGGATGAGTGGAAGTATGGATGAGTGGATGGATGGGATGGATGAATGGGATTGAAGGGATGGATATATGGAATTGATGGGATGGATGAGTGGATGGATGGATGGGATTGATGGGATGAGTGGATGGATGGGATGGATGGATGGATGGATGAGTGGATGGATGGGATTGATTGGATGAGATGGATGGATGGATGGGATGGATGGAAGAGTGGATGGATGGATGGGATGAGTGGATGAGTGGATGGAAGGGATGGATGAGTGGATGGATGGTGGGATGGATGATGGATGAGAGTGGATGGATGGATGGATGGGATGGATGAGTGGATGGATGGATGGAGGGATGGATGAGATGATGGATGGGATGGATGAGTGAGTGGATGGATGAGTGGATGGAAGGATGGATGGGATGGATGGATGGGATGGACGGGATGGATGGATGGATGGGATGGATGAGTGGATGGATGAATGGGATGGATGGATGGATGTGTTGGGATGGATGGGAGGGATGGATGGATTGATGGGAAGGATGAGATGGATGGATGGATTGATGGGATGGGATGGATGAGTGGATGGATGGATGGGATGGGACGGATGGAAGGATGAGTGGATTGATAGGATGATGGGATGGAAGGAGTTATGGATGGATGGATGGATGAAGGATGAGTGTTGGGATTTGATGGATGGGATGGATGGATGATGGATGGACTGGATAGAAGAGTGATGTGAATGGAGATGAGTGGATGATGGTAATGGATGAGTGGGTGGAAGGATGGATGGATGGAGGGGATAGTGGATGGAAGGATGATGGTATGGATGGATGATGGAATGGAAGGTTATGGATGATGAGTAGAGTGGATCTGACGGATGGATGGGATGGAGGTATGTGATGGATGATGAATGGAGGATGATGAGTTGGATAATGGATGGATGGATAATGTTTGGATGATTGGTTGATGGAATGGATGGATTACTAGGATGAAATGGGATGGATAGATAGATGAGCTATGGATGGAACTTTTGGCAAACAACTCAATATACGCTGGATGGAATTACCATAGCAGATTACAAGATGGACTAAACTGATGGACAAGGATGGACAAAATGGATGAGTGGATGGGATTGATGGGATTGATGGATGAGTGGATGGATGGATAAGAGTGGATGGATAAGTGGATGGATGGATGGATAGATGAGTGGATGGATCCATCCAATAATGGATGAGTGGATGGATGGATGGGATGGATGGGATGAGATGGATGGATGGATGGATGGAATGGGATGGATGGATGGGATTGAAGGGATGGATATATGGAATTGATGGGATGGATGGATGAGTGGATGGATGGATGGGATTGATGGGATGAGTGGATGGATGGATGGAAGAGTGGATGGATGGATGGGATGGAAGGATGGATGGGATGATTGGATGGATGGAAGGATGAGTGGATGGATGGATGGGATTGATGGTTGGATGGATGGATGGATGGTGAGATGGATGGATGGATGGATGGAAGGGATGGATGAGATGGATGGATGGATGAGTGGATGGATAAATGGATGGATGGGATGGATTGGATGGATGGAAGGATGAGTGGATGGATGGTTGGATTGATGTGATGGATGGATGGGATGGATGAGTGGATGGATGGATGATGGATGGATGGATGAGTGGATGGATGAATGGGATGGATGGATGGATGGAAGGATGGATGAGATTGGATGGATGGATGGATGGATGGATGAATGGATGGGATGGATTGGATGATGGATGGATGGATGGAAGGATGAGTGGATGGATTCATGGAGGGATGGATGGAGAATGGATGGGATGGATGGATGAGTGAGTGGATGGATGAGTGGATGGAAGGAATGGATGGGATGGATGGATGGGATGGACGGATGGATGGATGGGATGGATGAGTGGATGGATGGATGGGATGGATGGATGGGTGGATGGATGGAATGGATGGGATGGATGGATGGGAAGGATGAGTGGAAGGATGGATTGATGGGATGGGATGGATGAGTGGATGGATGGATGGGATGGATGGATGGAAGGATGAGTGGATGGATGGATGGATGGATGGGATGGATGGATTAGTGGATGGATGGACGGATGGATTGGATGGATGGTTGGATTGATGGGATGGATGGATGGATGAGTGGATGGATGGATGGGATAGATGGATGAGTGAGTGGATGGATGAGTGGATGGATGGATGGATGAGTGGATAGAAGGATGGATGGGATGGATGGATGAGATGGATGGAAGGATGGATGGGATGGATGGATGAGTGGATGGGATGGATGGATGGGATGGATGGATGAGTGGATGGAAGGATGGATGGGATGGATGGATGTGTGGATGGATGGATGGGAGGGATGGATGAGTGGATTAATGGATGGATGGGATAGATGAGTGGGATGGATGGATGGAATCGCAGATCGCTGCCATTACTAGTAAAAAATAAAAATAATAATAAAAATGCTATAAATCTATCCCCAATTTTGTAGACGCTATAACTTTTGCGCAAACCAATCAATATACGCTTTTTGCGATTTTTATTACCAAAAATATGCAGAAGAATACAAATCGGCCTAAACTGATGTGCTTTTTTTTTTAAAATGGGGATAATTATTATAGCAAAAATTACAAAAAATTGTGTTTGTTTTTTTCTTTTTTATTGTTTATAGCGCATAAAAACGCAGAGATGATCAAATACCACCAAAAGAAAGCTCCATTTGGATGGATGGGATGGATGGATGAGTGGATGGAATGAGTGGATGGATGGGATGGATGAGTGGATGGATGGATGGGATTGAAGGGATGGATATATGGAATTGATGGGATGGATGAGTGGATGGATGGATGGGATTGATGGGATGAGTGGATGGATGAGATGGATGGATGGATGGATGAGTGGATGGATGGGATTGATGGGATGGATGGATAGATGGGATGGATGGATGGAAGGTGGGATGGATGATGGATGAGTGGATGGATGGATGGAAGGATGGATGTGTGGATGGATGGATGGGATGGATGAGTGGATGGATGAGTGGATGGGATGGATGGATGGAAGGATGAGTGGATGGATTCATGGGAGGGATGGATGGATGAGTGGATGGGATGGATGGAGTGAGTGGATGGATGAGTGGATGGAAGGATGGATTGGATGGATGGATGGGATGGACGTATGGGATGGATGGATGGATGAATGGATGGATGGATGGTGGATGAATGGATGGATGGGATGGATGGGAAGGGATGGATGGATGGAAGGATGAGTGGATGGATGGGATTGATGGGATGGATGGATGAGTGGATGGATGGATGGGATGGATGGATGGAAGTGATGATGGATGGATTGATGGATGGGATGGATGGATGAGTGGATGGATGAGTGGATGGATGGATGAGTGGTTGGATTGATGGGAGGGATGGATGGATGAGTGGATGGATGGATGGGATAGATGGATGAGTGAGTGGATGGATGAGTGGATGGATGGATGGATGAGTGGATGGAGTGGATGGATGGGATGGATGGATGAGTGGATGGAAGGATGGATGGGATGGATGGATTAGTGGATGGAAGGATGGATGAGTGGATGGATGAGTGGTTGGATGGATGGATGGAATGGATGGATGTGTGGATGGATGGATGGGAGGGATGGATGAGTGGATTAATGGATGGATGGGATAGATGGGTGGGATGGATGGATGGAATCGCAGATCGCTGCCATTACTAGTAAAAAATAAAAATAATAATAAAAAAGGATGACGTATGCGCAAACCAATGGATTTGGATTTTATTACCAAAAATATGCAGGATGGCCTAAACTGAGAAAAAAAGTGCTTTTTTTTTTAAATGGGATGCAGAGGAAGATGGTGGTTTATTTAGCGCAAAAAATGGAGATGGATGGGATAGATAGGATGGGATGGATGATGAATGGATGTAATGGATTAGTGCAGGATGGAAGATGAAGTGGGATGGATGGTTGGAATCGCAGATCGCTGCCCCATTACGAATAAAAAAATAAAAATAATAATGGGAAATGCTATAAGTGGATCTATCCCCTGGGATTTGATAAGACGCTATAAACACTGGATGTGCGCAAACAATCAATGATACGCCTGAGTGCGATTTTTAATTACCAAAAATTGATGCAGGAAAATTACAAATCCGGCCTAAACTGAGAAAAAATGGCTTTTTATTTAAGGTGGGGATGATTATGGGACTAGCAGTGGATACAAAAATTTGTGTTTTTTCCTAAGATTTTCGCTGAGTTTTTTGTTTTATAGCGCAAAAAATGGGATAAACCGCAGAGATGGATCAAATACCACCAAAAGAAAGCTCATTGGATGGATGGATGAGTGGATGGATTTAAGGAGTTGATGAGTGGATGGATGGATGATTGTGATGGGATGAAGGATGGATGGATGGATACGAATGGATTTGAATGGGGATGTATAATGGAAATGAATGGCATGGATGAGTGGATGGATGGAATGGGATAAATGTGGATGGATTGATGATGGATGGGATGGATGGATGGATTTTGTAGGGGACGGATGGATAGAAGACTTTGATGCGCAAGGATTGATAGATGGATATACGAGTGGTGGATGGGATGATTACATAAGCTGATGGATATGGGATGGAATGATGGAACGGATGGAATGAGATGGGATGATGGGTGGATGGGTGAGATGGGTGGATGAGTATTATGGATGAATGGGTGGGTGAAGGATAGTGGATGGATGTTTTTGAGTGGATGGATGGATTGGAATGGATGGTTTGATGGATGTGATGGATGCGCATCTGATGGAATGGAAATGGATGGATGAGTGGGATGGAAGGAATGGATGGATGGATGGATGGATGGATGGAAGGAAGGGATGGATGGATGGATTGATGGATGGATGGATGGGATGGATGGAATGGGATGGATGGATGAAGGTGATGGATGGATGGGATTGATGGGTTGGGATGGATGGATGGATGGATGGATGGATTGATGGATGAGATGGATGGATGGATGGATGGAATGGATTGATGGATTGATGGTGGGATGGATGGATGGGATGAGATGGGATGGATGGATGGGATTGGATGGGATGGATGGTGGATGGAAGGGATGGATGGCTGGATTGATGGGATGGATGGATGGATAGTTGGATGGATGGGATGGATGGATTGATGGATGGATGGATGGATGAGTGGATGGATGAATGAGTGGATGGATGGATGGATGTGAATGGATGGATGGAATGGATGGGATGGATGGATGGGATGAGTGGATGGATGGATGGGATGGGATTGATGGGATGGAAGGATGGAGAGAGTGGATGGATGGATGAGTGAATGGAAGGATGGATGGATGGATGGATTTGGTGGATGATGAAGGGATGAAGTGATGATGGATTAATTGGATAGAATGGGATAGATGGATGGATGGATGTGATGGAATTCGCAGAGCGCTGCCATACAAGAAAAAAAAAAATAAGTAATAAAAATGCTATAAATCTATCCTCTGATTTTTGTAACGCTGGATAGACTTTGCGCAAACAATCATATAGAATTTTTGCGAATTTTATTACCAAAAATATGGCATAAGAAACAAATCGGCCTAAACTAGAGAAAAACGTTGCTTTTTTTTTAAATGGGGAATATTTATATATAGCAAGGAAGTTCAAAATGGATTGTGTTTTTTCTAAATTTTTCGCTCTTTTTGTTATAGCGCAATAAATAAAAACCGCAGAGGGAATGATCAAATGCCACCCAAAGAAAGCTCCATGATGGATGGATGGAATGGATGAAGAGTGGAAGTATGGATGGAGTGGCAATAGGACAATGGGATGGATGGGATGGATGATTGGAATGAATGGGATGGGATGGATGGATGGATGGATGAGTGATGGATGGATGGATGGATGGATGGATGAGTGGATGGATGATGGATGGATGGGAATGGATGGATGGATGGATGGTGATGGATGGATGGAAGGATGAATGGATGGATGGATGGGTGGGATGGATGGTTTAGTGGATGGATGGATGGATGAATGGATGAGAGGTTGGATTGATGGATGGATTGGAATGGATGATGGTGATTGATGGGATGGATGGATGAGTGATGGATGGATGGATGGATGGATGGATGGAAGGCGGGATGGATGGATGGGATGGATGGTGGATGGCTGGATGGATAGGATGGATGGAGTGGATGGATGGATGGGATGGATGGATGGGTGGATGGATGAGTGGATGGATGGATGGGATGGATGGATGGGATGGATGAGTGGATGGATGAATGGGATGGATGGATGGATGAGATGGTGGGATGGATGGATGGAATGGATTGCCTGCCATGGATGAAAAATAATAAAGATTAGATGGTGATGGAAACCAATCAATATACGACTTTTGCGATGGATTACGATGACAGATACAAATCGGCCTGGAAAAAATGTGCTTTTTTTTTATGGGATGGATTATAGCAAAAAGGACAAAAATATTGGATGACCGCTGTTAAGCGCAAAACATAAAAACCGCAGAATGGATACCACCAAAGAAGATGGATGGATGGATGGATGGATGAGTGTATGGATGGATGGGATGAATGGATGGATGTAATGGATGGAATGGATGGATGGATGCATGGATGCATGGATGGATGAGATGGATGGATGGATTGGATGAATGGGAATGGATGGGATGGATGATGGGATGGATGGATGGGATGGATGGATGGGATGGCTGGGATGGATGGATGGATGGAGATGGATGGATGGATGGATGGATTGGATGGATGGGATGGAAGGGATGGATGGAATGGATGGATGGATGATGGATGGATTGATGAGTGGATGGAATGGATGGATGGATGGATCCATGGATAGATGGATGGATGGATGGATGTATGGGATGGATGAGTGGATGGAAGGATGGATGGATGGGATGTGATGGATGGATGGATGGATGGAATGGATGGATGGATGGATGGATGGATGGATGGATGCATGGATGGATGAGATGGATGGATGGATGGCTGGATGGATGGGATGGATGGGATGGATGGAGGGATGGGATGGATGGATGGATGGATGGATGGATGAGATGGATGGATGGATGGGATTGATGGGATGGATGGAGGGGATGGATGGATGGATAGGATGGATGGATGGATGGATGAGTGGATGGATGGAATGGATGGGATGGATGGATGGGATGGATGGATGGTGGGATGGATGGATGGATGGATGGAGAGATGGATGGATGGATGAGTGGATGGATGGATGGAATGGGATGGAATGGATGGGATGTGATGGATGGATGGAATGGATGGATTGATGGGATGGATGGATGGATGAGTGGATGGATGGATGGATGAGATGGATGGATGGATGGAGTGGGATGGATGGATGGGATGGATTGGATGGATGGATGGAGGGATGGATGGATGGATGGGATGGAAGTATGGATGGGATGGATGGATGGATGGGATGGGATGGATGGGATGGAATGGATGGATGGGATGGATTCATGGGATGGATGGATGGATGGATTGGATGGATGGGATGGATGGGAGTGGATGGATGGATGGATGGATGGATGGATGGGATGGATGGATGGGATGGATGGATGGGATGGATGGATGGGATGGGTGGATGGATGGGAGGATGGGATGGATGGATGGATGGATGAATGGATGGATGGGATGGATCGGATGGATAGATGGATGGATGGGATGGATGGATGGGAGGGATGGATGGATGGATGAGTGGATGGATGGATGGATGAGATGGATGGATGGATGGGATGGATGAGTGGATGGATGAGTGGATGGATGGATGGGATGAATGGATGGATGGATGGATGGATTGGGATGGATGGATGAGTGGATGGATGGATGGGATGGATGGATGAGTGGATGGGATGGATGGATGGATGGATGGATGGAGGGATGGATGGGATGGATGGATCGGATGGATGGATGGGAAGGAGAGATGGATGGAGGGATGGATGGAGGGGATGAGATGGATGGAAGGGATGGATGGATCGGATGGATGGATGGATAGATGGATGGATTGATGGATGGATGGATTGATGGATGGATAGGATGGGATGGATGGATTAGTGGATGGATGATGGATGGAAGGATGAGGGGTTGGATTGATGGAGGGATGGATGGATGAGTGGATGGATGGATGGGATAGATGGATGAGTGAGTGGATGGATGAGTGGATGGATGGATGGATGAGTGGATGGAAGGATGGATGGGATGGATGGATGAGTGGATGGAAGGATGGATGGGATGGATGGATGAGTGGATGGAAGGATGGATGGGATGATGGATGGAAGATGGATGGGATGGATGGATGTGTGGATGGATGGATGGGAGGGATGGATGAGTGGATTAATGGATGGATGGGATAGATGGGTGGGATGGATGGATGGAATCGCAGATCGCTGCCATTACTAGTAAAAAATAAAAATAATAATAAAAATGCTAGAAATCTATCCCCTATTTTGTAGACTTTTGCGCAAACCAATCAATATACGCTTTTTGCGATTTTTTTTATTACCAAAAATATGCAGAAGAATACAAATCGGCCTAAACTGAGAAAAAATGTGCCTTTTTTTTTACATGGGGATATTTATTATAGCAAAAAGTACAAAATAATTGTGTTTTTTTCTAAATTTTCGCTCTTTTTTTGTTTAATAGCGCAAAAAATAAAAACCGCAGAGATGATCAAATACCACCAAAAGAAAGCTCCATTTGGATGGATGGGATGGATGGATGAGTGGAAGTATGGATGAGTGGATGGATGGGATGGATGGATGGGATTGAAGGGATGGATATATGGAATTGATGGGATGGATGAGTGGATGGATGGATGGGATTGATGGGATGATTGGATGGATGGATGGATGGATGGATGGATGAGTGGATGGATGGATGGATGATTGATGGAAGATGGATGGATGGATGGAATGGATGGATGGATGGATGGGATGGATGGAAGGATGGAGTGGATGGATGGATGGATGGATGGAATGGATGGATGGATGGGATGAGATGGATGGGATGAGTGGATGGGATGGATGGATGGATGGATGGATGGATGTTATGGATGGATGGGATGGATGGATGAGATGGATGAGATGGATGGATGGATGGGATGGATGGATGATGGATGGGATGGATGGATGGATGGGATGGATGGGTGGATGGATGGATGGATGGAATGGATGGATGGGATGGATGGATGGGATGGATGGAATGGATGGATGGATGGGATGGATGGGATGGAGGAGTGGATGGATGGATGGATGATGGATGGATGGATGGATGGATGGGATGGATGGAGGGATGGATGGATTGGGTGGATGGATGGATGGATGGAAGGATGAGTGGATGGATGGATGGATGGGATGGATGGATGGATGGATGGGATGGATGGATGGAAGGGATGGATGGATGGATGGATGAATTGGATGGAATGGATGGATGGATGGGATGGATGGGATGGATGGATGGATGGGATGGATTTATGGATGGATGGGATGGATGGATGGGATGGATGGATGGATGGATGGATGGATGGTTGGATGGATGAGATGGATGGATGGGATGAGATGGATGGATGGATGGATGGATGATGATGGATGGATGGATGGGGATGGATGGGGATGGATGGATGGGATGAGATGGATGGGATGGTGGATGGAATGGATGGGATGAGATGGATGGATGAGATGGATGGATGGGATGGAGATGGATGGGATGGATGGGATGGATGGATGGGATGAGATGGATGGTTGGATGGGATGGATGGGATGGATGGATGGGATGATTGGATGGATGGGATGGAATGGATGGGATGGATGGATGGGATGAGATGGATGGGATGGATGGGATGAGATGGATGGAATGGGATGGGATGAGATGGGATGGATGGGATGGGATGAGATGGATGGGATGGATGGATGGGTGGGATGGATGATGGATGAGATGGATGGAATGGATGGAATGGATGGATGGATGGATGGAGGATGGATGAGGATGGATGGGATGGATGGATGGGAGGGGATGGATGAGTGGATGGATGGGAGGATGGATGGATGAGATGATGGAAGGATGGATGAAGATGGATGATGATGGATGGATTGATGGGATGGATGGATGGATTGATGGAGGGATGGATGGGATGGATGGATGGAGTGGATGAATGGATGGGAGGGATTGATGGATGGAATGATGGGATGGATGGAAGTATGGATGGGATGGATGGGATGGAATGGATGGTTGGGATGGGTGGGATGGATGGATGTTGGATGATGGATGGATGGAGGATGGATGTGGATTAATGGATGGATGGGATAGATGGAGGGATGGATGGATGGAATCGCAGATCGCTGCCATTACTGGTAAAAAATAAATAATAATAAAAATGCTATAAATTATCCCCTATTTTGTAGACATTTTTGCGCAAACCAATCAATATACGATTTTTTTTTTTTTTTTGGGCGATTTTTTTTATTACCAAAATTATGCAAAGAAGAGATGGATGGATGGATTGAATGGATGGGAATGGATAAGATTGGTTTTTTTTCTATTTTCGCTCTTTTTTGTTTATAGCGCAAAAATTAAAAACCGCAGGATGATTAGATGTATTGGAAGGATGGATGGATGGATGGGATGGATGGAATGGATGGATGGATGATGGATGGATGGAAGATGGATGGGGGATGGATGAGGGATGGATGGATGTGATTGGATGTAGGGATGGATGGATGGATGGCTGGATGGATGGATGGGAGGATGGGATGGATGGTGGATGGGATGGATGGATGGATGGATGATGGATGGATGGATGGATTGGATGGAGTGGATGGATGGGATGGATGTGATGGATGGATGGGATGGATGGATGGATGGGATGGATGGATGGATGGATGGGATGATGGATGGATGGATGGATGGATGGATGGGAGGATGGATGAATGGATGGATGGATGGGATGAGATGGATGGATGGATGGATGGATGGGATGGATGGATGGATGGATGGATTGATGGATGGATGGATGGATGGATGTGATGAATGGGATGGATGGATGGGATGGATTGGATGGGATGGATGGATGGGATGGATGGATGGATGGATGGATGATGGATGGATGGATGGATGGATGGATGGATGGATGGATGGGATGGTATGATTGGATGGATGGGATGGATTGATGGATGGGATGGATGGATGGGATGGGATGGATGGAGTGGATGGATGGGAATGATGGATGGGATGGATGGATGGGATGGATGGATGGATGGATGAGATGGATGGGATGGATGGGATGGATAGGATGGATGGGATGGAATGATGGGATGAGATGGATGGGATGGATGGGATGAGATGGATTGGGATGGATGGATGGGATGGATGAGATGGATGGGATGGATGGATGGATGGGATGGATGGATGAGATGGATGGATGGGATGGATGGATGGATGGATGGATGGATGGGATGGATGGATGATGGGATGGATGGATGGGATGGATGGGATGGATGGATGGGATGAGAAAAATAAAAAAATAATAAAAATGGCTGGTGGGATAAAACTTTTGGGCAAACCAATCAATATATTTTTTTTGGATGGATGGATGGCTGATGAGAATTGGATGGATGATGGATGGGATGGATGGGTAGATGATCAAATACCACCAAAAGAGGGATGGAGGGATGGATGGATGAGTGGATGGATGGAGGATGGATGGATCGATGGGATGGATGGATGGGATGGAAGGATGGATATATGGATGGATGGGATGGATGAGATGGATGAGTGGATGGATGGATGGGATTGATGGGATGGTGGGATGGATGGGATATATGGATGGATGGGATGTGATGGTTTGGATGGATGAGATGGATGGATGGATGGATGGATGGGTGGATGGATGGGTGGATGGATGGGATGGATGGGATGATGGATGGGATTGATGGGATGGATGGGATGGATGGATGGGATGGATGGATGGATGGGATGAATGGAATGGATGGATGAATGGATGGATGGGATGGATGGCTGGATGGAATGGATGGGATGGATGGATGAGATGGATGGGATGGATGGATGGATGAGTGGATGGATGGAGTGGATGGATTGGATGGATGGATGGATGAATGGATGGGATGGATGGATGATGGATGGGATGGATGGATGGATGGAATGGATGCATGGATGGGATGGGATGGATGGATGGGATGGATGAATGAGATGGATGGGATGGATGATGGATGGGATGGATGGATGGATGGATGGATGGATGAGTGGATGGATGGATTGATGGATGGGATGGATGGATGGGATTGATGGATTGATGGATGGGATGGAATGGATGGGATGATGGATGGATGGATGGATAGATGGATGGATGGATGGGATGGATGGATGGATGGATGAGATGGATGGATGGATAGGATGGGATGGATGGGATGGATGGATGGGATGGATGGATGGGATGGATGGGATGGATGGATGATGGATGGGATGGATGGATGGATGGATGGATGGATGGAGATGGATGGAGATGGATGGATGGGGATGGATGGGATGGATGGATGCATGAAGGGATGGATGGATGGATGATGGATGGATTATGGATGGATGGATGGATGGATTGATGGATGGATGGATGGATGGATGGGGATGGATGGATGAGAGGATGGGATGGATGGATGGATGGATGGATGGATGAGATGGATGGGAATGATGGATGGATGGAAGGATGGATGGGATGGATGGATGGAGGGATGGATGGATGGGATGGATGGATGGAAAGATGGATGGATGGATGGAGGGATGGATGGATGGATGATGGATGGGATGGATGGATGAGTGGATGGATGGATGGGATGGATGGATGGATGGATGGATGGATGGATGGATGGATGGATGAGATGGATGGGAAGGATGGATGGATGGGATGGATGGATATGATGGATGGATGGATGGGATGATGGATGGATGGATGATGGATGGATGGGATGGGATGGGATGGATGGATGGATTGGATGGATGGATGGATGGATGGATGGATGGGATGGATGGATGAGATGGATGGATGGATGGATGGGATGGAGGATGGATGGATGGATGGATGGATGAGAATGATGGGATGGATGGATGAATGGGAAGGATGGATGGGATGGATGGATGATGGATGGATGGATGGGATGGATGGGTGGATGGATGGGATGGAAGGATGGATGGATGGGATGGATGGATGGGATGGATGGATTAATGGATGGAAGGATGGATGGATGGATGGATGGATGGATTGGATGGATGAGATGGATGGATGGATGGGATGGATGGATGATGGATGGATGGATGGATGGTGGATGGGATGGATGGATGAGTGGATGGATGGATGGGATGGATGGAAGGATTGGAGGGATGGATGGATGGATGGATGGAGGGATGGGCTGGATGGATGGATGGAGTGGATGGATGGGATGGAGGGATGGATTGATGGGATGGATGGATGGGATGGATGGATGGATGGATGGATGGATGGAAGGATGGGATGGATGGATGGAAGGATGGATGGGATGGATGG